>JAECUM010004984.1:42500-93789 GCA_016617855.1 Megalonaias nervosa
TTGAAATTCAGGAAGTTCCATGTTGAGACAGCTTTCAAAACCACTTGTTTATTATAGAAAATAGTGCTTACCTCATTGTGTTGGCACATTGCCAACCCAAATCATTGTGATGGTACACTGCTCACTTCAATCAGTGTGATGCTAAAATGCTCACTTCAATCAGTGTGATGGTAAAATGCTCATCTCAGTCAGTGTGATTGTAAACTGCCTACCTCATTGTGATTGTAAACTGAGCACCTTAGTGTGATGGTAAACTACCCACCTCAATAAGCGTGATGGTAAACTGGTCACCTGAATCAGTGTGATGGTAAACTGCTGACCTCATTGGGATGCATAAACGGCTTACCTCAATCAGTGGGATGGGTAAACTGCTAACTTTAATCAGTGTGATGGTAAACGAGTTCAGCCTCTTACAGACCATCTTGTCTGAAATTAGTATCCAGAAAACTTTCTTGTTCTCTCTCTCTCTCTCTCTGCAAAAGCTTTTTTCAGTGTCTTCAGAATGGCAGAGGCAGTTTTGATGAAACATTTGGGACATGCTGTATCAAAATTATGGCCAGGCTAGCTCCCCTAGGAATGGTGTGACTTCCTTAGCAACCATGTGGAAAACTTATTTTCAACTTGGTCACTCTGTTTCTAAGGACATGCTTCAAAATTGTGTCTGGGGCAGCTTCACTTAAAACAATATGGCCTTCACAGCAACAATATGGCTTTCAAAGCATCCATATGGATTTTATAGCAACCATATGGCTTTCATAGCAACCAAATGGCTTTCATGGAAACCTATTTTCAGCTTCTTCTCTTGAATGGCTGAGTCATATTTGATCAAAGTAAGAAATGTTTCTTAGGACATGTTTCATCAAAATTTTGTTCAGCATGGCTTCCCTAACAACACCATGACCTTAGCAGCCATATGTAAAGCCTGTATACAACTTACCCAAAATTAAGACTTGGTTGGAATGTTTCAAAGAACATGCAGTGTCATAATTGTGTCTAGAACAGCTCAACTTGCACCTATGTGGCTTGCATAGCAACCATATGGAAAAACAATTTTCAACTCTCGTTTGGCTGAGTCAACTTCGATCAAAGTAAAGAATGTTTCATTGGACATGCTTTATCAAAATTGTGTCCCAAGTGATTCCCATGCAATAGTTTGTTTGTGCTGTTTTTAATTTCTTCTCAAGAACATCTAAGCCAATTTAACAACCTCTGTAGGGACATTTCCTCAGACGTGTTCTACTAGACATTTGTAAAGGTTGGAACCCCTAACATTGATGTGGCTTCTATAGCAACAAGGTAGAAAACCTGTTTTAAACTTTTCCATGATAGCTGTGCTGATTTTGATTAACTGTAATAGAATATTCCTATACTGCACCAGAATTTTATTTAAGGTGGATCTACTAGCAGCAGTGGTTTCCATAGCAGTCAGGTAGTAAACTTGAAATGATACTCATCTCCCATCATGTGTGGCTTAAAAAAATGAAAAACTGTTGAACAGCTTACTTCCAAAATCTAAGACCATTATCAGACCAAGTTTGATAGGTTCAGTGCTATCTGCATGAATGTCTTTCCCATTCATATGAAAGACACCAGTAAAGTATTGAGTTTAGCAGAAGTTATTCAAAGTAGAAATACATTTAAACAGCATATCAAGTAGCACCAGTTTCAACCAGATAGCTGGAAATTATCCTGACATTGGTCTTTTTCAACTTGATTTTTCTGCCTTATTACTACTACAGTGCATGTCATATGAGTGATATCAAGCTGACTTGGGCCTCATGGGATTATGCAGAGTGGGCAAGAAGTAGCGTTGTGCAAATTTCTTGTTAGAATGCAGGTCTCACAATTCTATCTGACAAGGTCTTGTTTCCTTTCTTCTGTATCCATCATTAATGGCCAACAGGACTTGCAGGCTTACGCAGAGAGGGGCCTTTTTCTATGTACATACCAGAGGTCTCTGTACAATACTGAGGGTCTAATGGGACGTCCTTGCTGGACGCCAGAACAGACAGGATATTCACACTACCTGAAGGTTAGTTACATACAGAAACAGTTCAGAATGTCATTGTTGTGGCTGTTGTCTTCAGATATTTGCACTTACTGGTTCTCTAACACAAAATTGTATGTACAGACATGAACCTTGATGGGTTTATTTATCTTAAAAGATACTACTTTCCACGGAAAAATTAGGTCACAGTGACCTATCTTTCATGCCACAGTCATTATATACAGTTTATACATTTAATTAATTTACTGTGCCACTGTTGGAGCCCCCTGCAGGCTTGGGGATGTAGAATCGGCCTGATGTACCTTGCTGCAAATTGTAGCATGCTAGTAATGATAACCTTTCTGCCATAGGATGTTTGTCATGATGATGATCAGCAGAAAAGGTTATGATCTTTTTGTAACTGTTTGGTTTATATTTAAAAAATGAACTTTGTATTTCAAGGATTTCCCCTTTGGGGCATTATCTTGGGTGGGGCATACTTAAACAGACTTGGCATTATATAGCCAGGTTCTGATGGCACATCTCACCCATCGGCAAAAGTAGGTCACAGTGACAAACTTATCTTGCTCTAGGAACTTTTATAGATATTTTTGCTTATGTGACCAAAAGACACTGTGAACTTACTCCATAGCCTTGCATCTACTGTATGACCATCATCCATTTGTATCCATTTGCTATATTTGACTTCTCAGAAGCACTGTGTCAATTTGGATGAAACTTTGTAGCAATGATTCATTGGGAATGATCCACATAGAAAAACTGTTTTCAGCATCTTTTCCAGAATGGCTGAGCCAGAGTTGGTAAAACATTGTAGGAATATTTCTTTGGATATACTCCACTAAAATTTTCCCCTTGATGCTCCCCACTCCCCCAAACAATGGCATGGCTTCCATAACAACCTTGTGTAATGTCTAATTTCAGCTTCTTTAGAACAGATTTTCAGTTCTTTTGATCAATTTTGATCAAAGTAAGGACATTTGAAGTGAGTTTAAGTTTAAATGTAAGTAAGTATTAAAATTATGTTTGGAGAGGCTTCCCTAACAACTGTGTTGCTTTTTTAGCGGCCATATGGAATAGTTTCTTCACTTCCCTAGAATGGCTAGGCCAGTATAGATCCAACTTGATCAGGACATTTCTTAGGATATGCTCCTTATCAATATTTTGCCCAGGATGCTTACCCTAGCAACAGTGTGGTTTCCATGACAACCATGTAGAAAACCTATTTTCAACTTTTTCTCTATAAACTCTGAGGCTGTTGTTTTCAAACTTGATTGGAATATTTTGTAGGACATTATCTTTTAGAATTGTCTTTGGGATGGCAAAAAAATGACTCCTCAGCATCCATACAGAAAATCTATATTTTGACTCCTTTGTCAGTTCTCAGTTTGAAAAAAAAAAACATTCAGAACCATAGGAATGTTTATTTGGCTAAATACTAACAGATTTTTTTGGAACATGGTGCTCTCCATTTGTAGCTGTAATATGGCTTTCACAGCAAGAATCATGAGGTACGTATAGCAGCTAGGTGGAAAACATTTTTTTCTCAGGTTTTTCAGAATAACTTGAACAAGATGTGTGTGTGTGTGTGTATATATATATATATATATATATATATATATATATATATATATATATATATATATATATATGTATGTATGTATACTTTATAGAATGATTTTCTCTCCAAAACTATCTGACAATGCCTGATGTGTTGAACATCTTCCATGAAGACCTTTCACAATTGTATGAAAGATTTTCAATACAATATTTAGTTGAGCTGATGTTACTCAAAGTAGAAATACAATTAAACAACATCTCAGATTGGACAAGTTTGAACCAATGAATGACATGGGTGTCTCTAAATCAAATTTATTTGCATTTTTTGACAGCATATGTCGGATGTGCAAGGTCCACTTAGGCCTCTTTTTGGGTTTTGCCACATTAGAGCAAACAAGACATAGCATTGCATAGAATTCTATATAGACTATAGGTCTCACATTTCCATCTGACAAGGTCTTATTTCCTTTCTTCTGTAACCATCCTTAATGGCCTACAGGATTTACAGGCTGGTGCAGAGAAGGGCCTTTTTCTGTCTGCGTACCAGAGGTCTCTGTACAATACTGAGGGTCTCATGGGACGTCCTTGCTGGACGCCAGAACAGACAGGATATTCACACTTCCTGAAGGTTAGTTACATTCAGAAGCTTTTTTATAATGTCCTGCTATCATTGCTGTAATATTTATTGGTTGACTATCACATACATGTATATGATAATCCCTGGTCAGCAGGGAGACTACCAGAGTTTGAAATTCAGTCACAGAAGAGAGAAAAATTAACATCTTGCTGAGACTAATCAAGAATTTCCATATTTATTATTATTCATATTAGAGAATCTGAAACAGGAAAAATTGGCCTGAAGGCAGTCATAGTAATGTCACACTGCTAGTTAATTAAAACAGTTCATGTGATTTTCAACATGGATGTAGCAAACATTAAACTTTTTCCTGTTGAGCTTTATCTGTAACTTCTTTATTTTTGTTGTGCTCTTAAATGTTGTATGAATTTAGACAGCCATCCAGGGAGATGGAGTTGAATTCTGTTGGAGAAATTGTAGATTTTTATTTTTATCTTATACTTGTATTCTTTTTAGCTCGTCTGGCTGTAAGGTGGCCAAGTGAGCATACTTCATGGCTGTGTGTCTAGCATGTTTCATTGTGCACTATAATCATCCATCATTGTCTATTTTCAACTTCTCAAAAACCACTATTCCAGTTTAAAAACAAATTGTTAGTGGAAAAAAAAAAGATGTTGGTCTGCTATGCAGCCACCAATAGTAAAAATAGAAAACCTCAAAATGGCTTCTCAGCAGTTAAAAAATTTTGGCTGTGGTTTTGGTTGCAGAGATATTCAGTGCTGTTGTAGGGGCACAGAGCATTAGCCAGTGTCAGGCATTAGCCGGTGTTAGGCATTAGCCAGTGTCAGGCATTAGCCAGTGTCAGGCTTGTCAATCTGTTCTCTACATAATCCTGAAATTCTTATATTGGCAGCTACTGCTTCAGTGTTCTAAGAACTGTTGAAACTTACAAGACATGAATGACATGAGGTGAACATGAGCATATAATTTTGTCACTGTGATGTGAATCCCTGTACCTATAGCTCTTTCTGGGTTTTATAATATATACTCCTTGTGATATTTCTCATGTTTGCAACTAGTCTGTTGGATTTTGGTCAGTTTGCCCCAAAATCTGGCAGACATTGCAAGGTTGACATGAGGGCATGCATTTGTTCCAATAGCTTTTGCTGCCATGCCCTGAAACATAGCAGATATTATTGACTTCAGGTAAACATTTATATATTGTTCTGTTCTGACAAGTTTCTTCACAGTTGTGCCCCTTTCTGGCATCAATATACACGTCTCATGATGGCATTTTGTCTAACAGTTTTTGATTCAGTATTCTCTGATGTGAATGATATTCTTGATTTGAGGTAAACATGCTTCCATGATTTTCTGCTGCCCAAGTTCATTTCTACTTTCACCTCTCATAAAAAGATTAGAGCATATGTGTCATGTAGACCCATCTTTACAATTTCTGACATACAAGGCAAAACAAAAGTAAAGAGATTAGTAAATTTATTATGCTAAGTTTTTTTTTTTTTTTTGATGATATTATCAAACTAAAGATGCTACTTTGCAAATGTTTTCTTAATACGTTGCATAAACAGTATATGGAATGTGAGAGGGACCATTCCATGCTGTGAGAATATTCTAGATAATTTTAAGCTTATGGATACATGTAAAAGTGAATCAAAATGGCCATTTTTTTATAATTATTTTGAATCCATGTTTGTTGATGACATCTGATGTAAAAGTAAAATTGCATAAACTGAATAGATATTCCATCAAATGTCAGTCTGGTATTCTTTTAGTGTTAGTGCTGTATCAGCCAAATCTCCTAACCAGAACAACCTTTTAGTCTAATCTATGGATTTTGAAGCACGATATTTATTAATGCACGAGTATTACCATTAAAACTGATGATTATCTTACGTATTGAAAATATTAAATATCCATTTGGATTACATTAGATAAATAACATGTTGCTTGTATTAAAATCGCAGCACAGATCCGAATCAAAATTCTGATCAGTTCATTATGTGAGAGCAGATTATGGTCTATAACTTGACATTGCAGTTCGAATGGACAACTTAGATGCCGATCTGTCGGCTTGCCATGCAAAGAGCAGATCAAGGTCTGCCTTTCATTTGATGTTATAAGTGGAATGAACAACACTTGATCTGTTAGTTCATTATATGAGATAAGATCAGGGTCTGTGCCTTTTCCTTGACATGGTAAATGAAATGAACACCACTGGTCTGATCTGTTAGTTCATTATTTGAGATCAGATCAGAGTCTGTGCCTTTTCCTTGACATGGTAAATGAAATGAACACCACTGATCCTGATATGTTTGTTCATTATGTGAGATCAGGTCAGGGTATGTGCCTTTTCCTTGACATGGTAAATGAAATGAACACCACAGATCTTGATCTGTTCATTATACAGTTGTACATCTAGATCTGTGCTGTTCACCATTAGGTGTGCATTGCACACTGATAAAATTTGCACACTAAATCAATTGTCAGTACTGAGGTAATGGACCAGGCAAATATTAAAAACAACAAACATTTAGGAGTGAGCATTGCATTCCAGCAGACTTCAGATGTACTAAATTTGATTTAATTTGATATTTTATAACACAGTAAACACAAGATGGTTATTTAGTTCTAAGGCAGTTAGATTAAAGTGCCTTGCCAGGGGACACATGACAGTAACTGACCTAGGTAAATCCAGTGGTAGGATTCTAACCTATGCCCTTTTGGCTGCAAGTCCAGTGCACTAATCACTGAACCACAGCAGCTTCTGCCTCCATTAATTGCCTTGTACTACATGCAGCTCCTACCTAAATTAGTTGCCTTGTACAACATGCAGCTTCTGCCTCTATTAGTTGCCTTGTACTATATGCAGCTGCTGCCTCCATTCGTTGCATTGTACTACATGCAGCTCCTGCCTTCATTCATTGCATTGTACTGCATGCAACTCCAGCCTCCATTCGTTGCATTGTACTACATGCAGCTTTTGCCTCCATTCGTTGCATTGTACTACATGCAGCTTCTGCCTCCATTTGTTGTCTTGTACTACATGCAGCTTCTGCCGCCATTAGTTGCCTTGTACTACATGCAGCTCCTGCCTCCATTCGTTGCATTGTACTACATGCAGCTTCTGCCTCCATTCGTTGCATTGTACTACATGCAGCTTCTGCCTCTGTTAGTTGCCTTGTAGGACATGCAGCTCCTGCCTCCATTAGTTGCCTTGTACTACATGCAGCTCCTGCCTCCATTTGTTGTGTTGTACTATATGCAGGAGATTTGCATCATGCCTATTCTTCATCACCAAGACCACTCAGGGATCACTATAAGAATTGGAAAGATAGACAATACGATTCATGGAATAGCTTTCATGTCATGCAGGTGCCCTGGCATTGTCTATCATTTCATGCAGGTGCCCTGGCATTGTCTATCATTTCATCCAGGTACCTGGCATTGTCTATCATTTCATGCAGGCGCCTGGCATTGTCTTTCATTTCATGCAGGTGCCCTGGCATTGTCTTTCATTTCATGCAGGTGCCTGGCATTGTCTATCATTTCATGCAGGTGCCTGGCATTGTCTATCATTTTCATTTCATGCCAGATCCTGGCATTGTCTATCATTTCACGCAGGTACCTGGCATTGTCTGTCATTTCATGCAGGTGCCTGGCATTGTCTATCATTTCATGCAGTTGCCTGGCATTTTCTTTCATTTCATGCAGGTGCCTGGCATTTTCTATCATTTCATGCAGGTGCCTGGCATTGTCAGTTATTTTATACAGGTCTCCTAGTATTGTCAAACATTATTTTCAAGGTGGACTGCTCCAGTGGCCTAAGTGGTTAGAGTGTCCTCCTCGGATGCAGGAGGTTGCAGGTTTGAACCCCAGCAAAGTCATACCAAAGACTTATAAATATGGTACTAGCAGCTGCCATGCTTGGCATTCAGCATTAAGATGTTATTATTAGGACTGGTCAGCCTGGTGTCAGGATAATGTGACTGGGTAGGAGATGATGCTTCATGTCTGTGGCATGATGTCCCAGTGCTAGACATCACTGTAAACTGCCATGCTGCAGACATCATAGCAATATGACTGAAAAATTGTTAAAGCTACATTAAAAATGGAAATCACACACACACACACATCTTCAAGGCTAAATATAAAGTTTCAGAACAAGTGGGAACTCACTGTGCATTAAGTTTACCACAGGGACAGATTCAGAGCTGTTGGTGCATAGAGATGGTGATGGGGCTATGGAGAGGGTGGAGGGCACATGGAGAGGGTGGAGTGAGCATGTCTTGGTTAGTTAAAATTCTGGTACACAAATTTATTTAAAAGAAGATCTTTTTTTCTGTCCACACATCACTCTCATCTACAGATGGTTTGTACGGGCTTTCATGGTTCAGTGTCCATGCAGTCACTAACATCTTCATGACCATCATTTCATAATACATACACTGAGAACTTTAACATTTATGTTTTAGTCCATTTCTTTTGGCTCAAACTCATAATGATCATAAGCATGTTTAAGAATGTTCAGGCTAGGCCCCCATAATACGAGTGTTTAAGATTATTTATGTAATAAAGAATGTATAATTATAAAATTAATTGCAATTTTATTAGTATTTCACATAAAATAAATTTGAATATATCTTGGGGGGGGTAATCTTTTAAGAAAATTGAGAAAACCAAACTAAAAGGAACTATGTTCATCATAGAAATATTGACTAATACCACATTGTAGGGGGCCCCGAGTGGCTGAGTGGTCTAAAGCGCTCACCGTTACAGATCACTGTCATCTCACCTCTGCGTGGGTTCGAGTCTCAGGTTCGGCCAATGTTGGTACGTGAGAAAGCTTGCCAGTAGCTTCTCGTGTGTCGGTGGTTCTTTCTGGGGTTCTTCCTCCACTATTTATACTAGCTGCTATGTATAGCCTATCTTGTGCTGAAAAATGGCATTAAACCCCATTACAACAACAACCACCACATTGTAGTAGATTCCTGTAACAAAATCATGAAAATATTAACCAGTACCAGATTGGATGTGTAGATTTATTTAAATAATCATAGAAAGTATGCAACATCCTGTTGCAAGTCACCACTCATAACCAGTTCATTGTCTACAATAACCAAATAATGTCAGAAAATTGTCTGATAGCATTCTTTGAATTCATTATTTCAGAAGCAAATCTTAATGGATATATTTTATATCAAGGATAATTGCTAACTGTAGTTCAAAATATTCCCAGCTATTTGAAACTGTGATCCTGTACATTGTAGCAAACAACATTGCAAGCAGTGGGCATATCTACATTTTGTTTCTGGGTTATACAACATTTCAACAAGAAAAATTATACTTGCCATGCATAACTGCCTTCTGGAGAGTTCTTCATTATTTTTAATATTTCTAAAATTATTCACACCCTTTTTGCAGCCACTGCAGTATAGTCGTTGATAGCTGATGCCAGTTTGCTACCACACTATGTCTTCCTTGTAAAGTGAGCTGCCATTGGTCAGCAGGTGATAGTTAAGTGAAATCAAAAGCAATTTTGTGTAGCCCACTCAAGGATGGAAACAAGTACTGGGGGCATTTGTTTATGCTGCATCAAACCTACACATGAATCATAGCAATTCATTGAGATTTTGAGTATTGGTCAATTTGTTTGAACTGCCCATTGCAAAATCTGTCAGAAATGTAAAACAATTGATCATGAGTGAGGATTGAATCCCATCCAACACACTGAAAAATTGCATGCTGATGATATGAACAGTATTACAGTCACATGTATTTAATATGGACAGTGTTACAGTCACATGTGTTTAATATGGACATTGTTACAGTCACATTTATTTAATATGAACTGTGTTACAAGTATATGTATTTAATATGAACTGTGTTACAGGTATATGTATTTAATATGAACCATATTACAGTTACATGTATTTAATATGAACAGTGTTACAGTCACATGTATTTAATATGAATAATGTTACAGTCACATGTTGCCTTGTACTACATGCAGCTCCTGCCTCCGTTAGTTGCATTTTACAACATGCAGCTACTGACTCCATTTGTCACATTGTACAGCATGCAGCTTCTGCCTCCATTAGTTGCATTTTACAACATACAGGAGATTGCTTCAGGCCTATTCTGATATTCTAAGTTGATTTTAACAGCTGTCTACCTCTAACAAGGGATCAAGACATACACTTGGAAGTGACCTTTTGATACAAGTTTTCACCAAAATGAGGAGTACGCATTTTATTAAGGCATGTACTGGCACTATGCTAAATATAGTGTATTCATGAAGACGACATCTTTGCAAATATGCGTAATAATGATGACTGTTAATTAAAGATAGAATATCCTTTCTAAACATACGGCTTAACATGTGACAAATGAAAGAATTATGAAAGGTTTCCCCTAAAGTTCACATCCATTTTCAGGAAAAGTAGATCTGGAATGGATATCTGCCTGTATGTACTCTTTTTTGAGCATTAAGCTATAAAATGATAAAGGATGCTGTTGCATACCTGCCAGTGTTCCTGATATTGGGCTGGAGGGGGGGATTCAAAAAGTGTGATCAGTTGTCCTATGGAGGGTCAGCGTACATGACACAAAAAGGCAACATCATGCAATTCAGGAAAAATCGCCTACTCGGACAAGCCTATAGAAAATGACTTGAAATTAAAATCTGAATAAAACAATAAATGTTATCTTTGAAGCATTTAATGTACATTAAACCAGTCGGTAGAATTACAGTTGTCACAGATCACACACACAAACAAACACACTCACACATATACACACACACACTCATATAATCATATTTACACATACCCTAAATAAAATGTACATCAAGTTTCTGTCTTTATAATCCATTCAAGTGGGGAATGCAGTCTTAACTAGATGCAGACATTGCTACTCCCAACAGGTCAGTGCAGTGGTTGATGATGTCGTGTCATCAGTCTTTGCAGGTATTACAGATATTGGATGATATTGTTGTTCAAGCTTTCCCAGAGGTCTTCTTGAATTTTTCAAAGCATTGAAAATGATCTTTCTGCATTGCTGTGAGTGAATGTCAAACATGAATATCCAAACCATTTTAAATGTCAAATCTTGCCTTCACTGAAGGTTCAAGACAGTTGCCTATGTCAGAATGGTGTTTTCAGTATGTGTAAAGACTACAATGCTTCTCCTTTCTGCTGCATTTCAACAGGTACAAGTCTGTCAACCAGGAGTTCTGCAATATCATATTGCAGGTGGCTTATTCTACTCTGAATCACAGCTGTGTTTTGATATTTTGCCTTGAAAAATGAATCCCTCTTTCACACTGTTCCAACTACTGTAACATTGATGATTTGCATGTAGTAAAATCTAAGGCAAGTCAAAGACTGATAAAAAAATACTACTCATTAAATTTGAATAATGATGGCTTTTGCAAGACAACAAAGTGTAATAAATTTTGTTTCTTGAACACCTGTTTGATTTACCAAACTTAAAATGAATTGGGTTGTTTTACATTGTATACTATACCTATGCAAATTAGCCTAAAGGGGTCTACTACAAGAGTGTTAACCTAATGGGCTCTATTACAGTTGTGTTAACCTAAAAGGCTCTACTACAGCTTGGTTAGCCTAGCAGTGTCAGCCCTAGTGAAATCTACTACAGCAGTGTTAGCCTAGTGGGCTTTACTACAGCAGTGTTAGCCTAGTGAGCTCTACTACAGCAGTGTTAACCTAGTGGGCTCTACTACAGCAGTGTTAACCAAATGGGTTCTGTTACAGCAGTGTTAACCCAGTGGGCTCTGTTACAGCAGTTTTAACCTAATGGGCTCTACTACAGAGGTGTTTACCTAATGGGCTCTTCTAAAGCAGCTTTAACCTAATGAACTCTTGCAAAGCAGCTTTAACCTAATGGGCTCTTCTAAAGCAGTTTTAACCTAATGAACTCTTGCAAAGCAGCTTTAACCTAATGGGCTCTTCTAAAGCAGTTTTAACCTAATGAGCTCTTCTAAAGCAGTTTTAACCTAATGAGCTCAACTACAGAAGTGTTTACCTAATGAGCTCTTCTAAAGCAGTTTTAACCAAATGAGCTCTTCTAAAGCAATTTTAACCTAATGGGCTTCACTACAGAAGTGTTTACCTAATGAGCTCTTCTAAAGCAGTTTTAACCAAATGAGCTCTTCTGAAGCAGTTTTAACCTAATGGGCTTTACTACAGAAGTGTTTACCTAATGAGCTCTTCTAAAGCAGATTTAACCTAATGAGCTCTTCTAAAGCAGTTTTAACCTAATGAGCTCGTCTAAAGTAGTTTTAACCTAATGAGCTCAACTACAGCAGTGTTAAAAGGGCTTGCAACACTAAACCACTCTAGCTGTTTTCAGTCAAAGAAGTAATTTTTGCAATGGTGGTTGTTATCTCCGGCCACTTTTATCTTTTAATGGCTTCTGTGATAATTAGTTTTGCACATTTATTAAGCATGACTGTTTATATAAGCTAGAGGTTATGGGCATATATCAAAGTCTCAACTCTCTCTCTCTCTCTCTCTCTCTCTCTCTCTCTCTCTGGTTTTATTTTCTTCATTACATCATAAGATTTATTATGTTTCTATAAGTTTAACAGAGGTAGGAAGTTGATTATGATCTGGCAAGTATTCTGTTGCTCACTTCAGACCCTTGCCACCCCATAACCATGTGAAAAGATGCATCTGATCTTCCTTAAATAAATATAATACTCACAATATACTTACGGATTCCAGCAGTTACAATGCATGTAACAATACCAGTCATACCTTGGTTGATAATGTTCCCTTCAGTTGGTCTGTGCTCAGATGACTGTAGGCCCCTCCCCCATTTCATAATATTTGTATAGTCATAAATTTAATGACACAGCTAGTCAGTTCCCCCCCCCCATTTCACACTAATTGTAATTGTAAGTTTAATGACACAGCCAGCCTGTTACACCCCTCATATCATACTAATTGTGTAGAGTTGTAAATTTAATGACACAGCCAGCCTGTTACACCCCTCATATCATACTAATTGTGTAGAGTTGTAAATTTAATGACACAGCCAGCCAGTTCCCCACCTTCTTTTCAAACTATTTGCATAAATTTAATGACTCAGACGTCACCTTTTTGTAGATCTTGTACAGAAACAAAAAACTGCAACCTCAAGTAGCGTATACTGTATACCAATGTGGAAATCATTCCTATAAAGTCTTGTACCATAAACCTTTGAAGACTGAGTGTGTGATTGGGTCTGTAAGTACTTGATTGGTCCCTTTTTCCTTTGCAATATTGTTACATATATATGACAATAACCTTTGCATTATATAACTTTTGCAATACACTGGACCTTTGCACATATATGCTGCTATGAGCAATTTTAGGAGTGATATTAAAAATAACAGCTGCTGTGCACAGCTCTTTAATAAAGATTTTATAACAAAGGAACAGACTGTTGGATTTAGTTGACCTTCACGGTGGCCATTGCAATGTATCACATTACAGCTACTTCTCATGAATAGATTGTCATTCACTTGGGGGGTGTCAAAAATTCTTTTATGAATAATATACTTGTTGCAATATTAAAATGATGCTCTTTCAAACTCCAAAATGGCTGCTTTACTGGCCATCTTGAAAATTTATATAGGGCTATACCCTTGCATTTCATACTATTTTAGTTCATAACATTGTCATGAGACAAGTTTGACACATGACAGAAATCTTCACATTCTGTACCAAAGACATTGCAGAGATAAGATCACAGAAAGTGCAATATGAATCGAGTGTGATGAAGTTGTAAAAGCATATGCTTATATCCAAGTTTCATTTTGGCATCAAATTTATTGAATTTTGACAGCTGTATTATCCTTCCAGATGGAAGTAACCCACTGTGAGGTGTATGATATCCGGCTGCTTCTGATGGATCGATTGTGGTATCAACATGGGGTTCTCACTAAAATGGAATTTTTTTAAAACCCAGTTTGTCTATGTATCCAAAGAATATTTTAGATGATGCTGTGTCAGTAACATGGGATTTTTCCAAATTATGCCGTGTCCGTAATGTGGGATTTTTCCAAATTATCCCGTGTCCTTAATGTGGGATTTTTCCAAATTATGCCGTGTCCGTAATGTGGGATTTTTCCAAATTATCCCGTGTGCTTAATGTGGGATTTTTCCAAATTATGCAGTGTCATTAATGTGGGATTTTTCCAAATGTCATGTCAGTAATGTGGGATTTTTCCAAATGCCATGTCAGTAATGTGGGATTTTTCCAAATACTGTGTCAATAATGTGGGATTTTTCTAAATAATGTAAACTTTGGCAGATGTTGACATTCTGACATTTTCTGAAACAAGTTTAGTAATGTTGTTTCCATGATGTCTAGTTCAAGGTCAAAGGTCATATCAAAGAATTTTATGCTACATTTACATGTACCTTGTAAATATGTTGACTTCACATGTAAACCAAATTGTATGTTGGAATTTCTCATGAATATCTAGTATATTTTGAATTATAAATCAGCAGTTAAAAACAATAAAAGTACAGAGAAACTGATTCATTGTAAGTTCCTCAAATCCTCTTTTTCCTTTGGAGCATTAGCCCCTTCCAGGAACTCATGTTAAGGAATTGTAAGCATTACTGAAAAAAGCAAGAAACATCATCATAAAAAATATTGATCTGGAGATGGAAATGAATTAATAGAAACTGAATTAATGGTAGGATGAAGTCTAGTAATGTAATCATTAGAACTAAATTTACTTAGTCTTTTCATGAAGGAGATAATAGAAAGAGATAATACAGTATTTTGCTTTATGAAGGTGAATTGTTGTAGAATTGTGACAGACATGTTCCAATTAGACCAATGGGTCTTAATGGGAATCATTTCCCAAAAGGGTAAATGGGGTTTGCCAGTCAATAATGGCCTGCCATTTTACTAACCATTTGTCAAAATTTATGCTTTGGTGAAACAGAACTTGATGAATGAAATTGTACCTTAAAACCCACACATTGTTGTTTTGATGGCTAATTGATCTTGAACTACTGTCATTAATTATTTTAGAGACTAAGCTCCTTATTTTTGATATTTTCAATGTGAGATCAAGCTGTAGAATTTAACTTACCATATATACTTGCTTATAAGCAGTATTAAACTGCAAACAACAAATATCTTTATCTGCCATAGCAGATCAGGTCTGTGCTGTTTGTTCTACTGATTACCACTAACAGCAGTGTTTTATCTACCCATGCGTCATGCATCAAAAACGCAGACTTTTCCGATTTGATGCACAAAAATCGTCGCCGGTATGTAAATTGACACACCCCAATGTTATGTTCTGCTGATTAACAAAAAACAAAGGTTCGGTCTAAAAATCATCAATGGTACTTAAACTGACGCACCCCGATATTATGTGTTGCTGATTAATACAAAATTAAGGTTTGGTCTAACTACGTTAATGGCTAGATTACAGCACTCCCAAACAGGGAAAACAAGCGCACATCAGTTTCTTATGCTAATGTTATCATAATACATAGGGTTACAACTGAGTGTTGAGCTTTTGGAGATGACCTTATATGACCTGTAACTGTCACATCATTTGTAGCAATAGGATGTTAGAACCATAAAATCACCCCATCCAAGAAAGAGGCAGAAAATAAACATGTGATTTTAAAGTGATTTTCACAAGAAACTATTATTTTATGCGCACCTTTGTCACACAACAAAGCAACAATTTCCAATCACTCAATTGTATGCCTTACGTTTGTTCCAAGATACTGTCAGCATTCAACTGAAAATGGCGTCCAAGGCAAAAAAATTAAAACAGATCTGAAACAAATGAAATTATCCTTTGGACTGCGTTTATGACCGACCGATGATAATAATATTGTTATCGAACCAGTGGAACCTTCGTCATCCAAAGATGAGGTAACGGTTACTCGTAAGATAAAACGTAATTTGTGCAGCTATGGTTAAAAACACAGCTGGCTACGTTTTCAAAAAGAAGTTAAGTCGAGTGAAGAATGTGACAGTGAAGACACCTTGATGTTTTGCCATATATGTACAGAGGCTTAAAAAAACCTCCATGACCAAATGTGCAAAAATCAATAACTTTCAGAACAGTACACTGGCAAGGCATGCTGGGTTGCCAGAACACAAACTGCTGATTGAAGGTCGACAGCACCAGACAGATTTGAATGCAGGTTTACAAAAACATTCTTCCAAACAAGACATAGCAGTGAAAGTGCTACTTAAGTGTGTACATTGGCTGAATGTAGAAGACATCCCTTTTTTGAAATACAGATCTCTTCTTAATTTAATACACGACTTAACGGCTGAAGAAATTGATGCCATTGGCATTTAGAAGAATTCTGCCAATCAGTATGACTCTGCTACTACCTGTTCAGAGTTATTGGAAAGTCTATCAAACGTTGTTGTGAATAATATTATACGTGACCTGCAAAATTCATCATTTGTGACAGCAATGGCAGGTGAAAGCAATGACATAGACAACAATAAACGCCTTGTCATATATGCTTAGATTATTTCTGATCACATGAAACCATCAAAAAGATTGTGTATTTAAACAATATAATTATTTTTTTAAAAAAAACTACTGAAAACTGATCATCGGCATGAATAAGACTCATAGGTTTTGATTTTGACTTAATCTTTTTTGCCTTGATGAGTCAAATGACTAACATGAAGCCATTTGTAGATAAAACACTGTAACAGAATGCATTATGTGGTGGCACATCTGGATCAGAGCAGACAGACATAGTTTCAAACACTTAGCAATATAAATTTTTCCCCGGGGTGAAAGGAACTGAATTGGATGCTATGCCTTGAGTTAATACTTGCATTTTTGTATGGAACATTATGATTATTATAAAGAAAAGGAAAAAAAATATTTTCTTAAGAACTTCAATTCATGGACTTGGGAACTGTTCCCTTTTGTTTTTATAAAAGAACCACTGTTCATTGGGTCTTTATATTGGTTTGTACCAACCATGAAAAGTCATTGAGACCATGAAGAATTAACAGTGAATTCATGATATTTGAATAGTAGTGAATTCATTGTATTTGAAGTTGATAAAGTGGACTAGAGAGAGTAAAACAAAAATAATTAACAAAATATTCCAAGTCAAAAGTATAAATAAACAAAAATGGTATTAATAGAATTTTTGCAAAAGACAATCATGTAAATGTGTTTATTTTTGTGTAATCAACGAATGTTAATTTTTTTTATATTAAAGGCAATCTCAACAAAACCTGTCCTGAAAAGACAGATTTTACTGTCCTTTAATAATAATAATGGCAATAATAATGATAATAGTTGTCTTTATTGTTAGAAGGTTAGCCCAATTAGTTTACAGAACTAATCACTCTTTAGGCTTTCTGTTATATACAGATATTTGGTAGTACATGTGCAAAGATAAATTGTAGTGCAGTTATTTACAGTTTGGGGAAAAACCATTATATGACTTTTCAGAAGTGAGCTTAGCTTTGAATATTCAACAATAGACTTTAACTTGATTATTGAACAGCAGACTTTAACTTCATTATTAAACAGTAGACTTTAACTTGATTATTCAGAAGTAGACTTTAACTTGATTATTCAACAGTAGACTTTAACTTGATTATTCAACAGTAGACTTTAACTTGATTATTCAACATTAGACTTTAATTAACTTGATTATTCAACAGTAGACTTTAACTCGATTATTCAACAGTAGCCTTTAGCTTTCATTATTCATTAGTAAACTTTAGCTTTGTGTATTCATCAGCAGCCAGCAAAGAACTGGAAATTGATCACTTTTGATAGTGAAAAAAGACTTGTGAAATCATGCAGAAGAACCATGTCTTGAGTATTGTGTCAGGCAGTAAGACCATGTCTTGAATATAGAGTCCGGCAGCAAGACCATGTCTTGAGTATAGTGTCAGGCAGAAAGACCATGCCTAGAATATAGTGTCAGGCAGTAAGGCAGAGTTTTTCCTTATAGGGTATCAAAACTAATGTGCAGGTTCTGTTTCATTCATCATTTACTACTTGTGAAAAAAATTGTGGCATTTCTCTCTCTCTCTTTCTCTCTCTTCCCTCCCCTTCTCTCTCTCTCTCTGTCTCTCTCTCTGTCTCTCTCTCTCTCTCTCTCTCTCTATATATATATATATATATATATATATATATATATACATGCACACACACATACATACATACATATATGAATGAGGTCAAAGATAATAACATCCATGGGATGATCCCAAAAAGAGATTAAATATAGTAACACAGGACAATCCAAAAATGTACAATCAGTAAACTAAAAGAGTTTCATTTCACTTCAAATCAAGAGAATGATTTCAGTTCCAGTTTATAGTTCAAATAAAGGATAAAAATGGCAATAATTAAGCAAATTGCAATATACAGACACCAATAAAGGTTCAGGTTATGACAAGCTTTGGAATTCCCACTCCACTTATTTTTAGGTACCTGTCAGATAAAGTTTTTCTTTTCTTGTTCGTGATAGTCATTATTTTGAAACAATAAGTTTGGAATGAAGTTTTTCACTTTAATAAACGTGAAAGTAATTGCTAAATTGAAAAATCAACAGAACATGACCTCGTATCAGCAGCTGTCTCCATTATGTCCAAGATCTCAATTTTATCAGCTATTCCAAGGAAATGGGAGCTAAGTACATTTCCTAAGGCTATCCTGATGCAGCCAACCAGGAACGTCCTGGTCAAATATTAAACCTAGACCCATGGGTTACAAGTCAAGCACTCTTATTTAGCTACTGTAGTTCTTTCCTATCTTGGAGAATTATTGTGATCTATATACATTAAACAAAGAACATGACAGCATCACCGCTTTTTTAAAGCTAGAATTAGGATGTGTTACATAGTGAAAACTGCCAAGATGTCAACCAGTTAAGAGGCCAGATGGATTAGGCAATGGTTCCTGTACAGTTTTTGTTCAGATTGGTTAGTTTTCAAAGGTAGATTGAATCAGCAATGGTTGAGTGACAACTGTTGTGCTCTGAACAAATGTTTCTGTTCTGACCAAGAATTGATCAATCATAAAAACATGCTCATTCAGGAGCAAACAAAGGAACAATTATGAATTGGGGGCGGGAGGCTGTGTCTTCTGTCAGAAAGAGGGTAGTCTGAACCCTCTGTTACACTGAGATTGGAACATTTGAAAAGAAGGTCACGAAAATGATCAGTCAGTGACTAGTGACCAAAATGAAATGTGAACCAGTTCAGAGGTCTGGAAAACATGTTGAGGTGGGCAAAGCATCTGTTGAATTGGCATTCCTTTATGAACATAGATACCATTCATTTCATACAAATTAATTGTTTCTTGAAACCATACACCCAACCTAATTGTGATTAGGGTAGTTCATATAAGGCATGTCTGTCTTGTGTAGATGCAAGATACTGTCCACTGAAACTGTCAAAATTACCTGGCATCAATTACATTTTCTTATTCATTATTGACAGCAGTGAAAGATTTTTTTAAAAGGACCCTAGAACTCTATATACTTTTTGCATCTGCTCTGAACTAATTTACTTGTCAAGATTATGGGGTTTTTTTTGGGGGGGTGTTGTTTTTTTTTGTTATTTTTACAATTAATGGTCCTTGTTTTAGATGCTTACAAAATTTATGAAATTACTTTATATTTGGGCCCCCCCCCGAGACCTACATCATAATTGTGCCTTGTGTTATATACCTATGTACTGACCTATATGAGGAATCCAAGTGCAAACTTAATAACACCATGGCAGACCTGGGTCTGTGCAGTTTGTCAGACCTTGTTCTGCAGGTACATTATGCTATGACAGATCAGGATGATTGTTGTTTGCTGTTTAACTCAACTTAGAAGCATGTATATATGGAATGTCAGGGGCTAACTTTTTATTAATCTGAGATAGTCTGTGATCTACCCCATTGTGGCAATTCCTCCTTGAAGCCGCAATGCCTTGTAGTGAGAAAATGTTGTAATGAAATGCATGGTATGTATAATTTTAAAACCAGTCAGCTGGGATCATAGACCATACTTGTCTTATAACAAGAACCACATGATAATGAAGGGCATTATAGTGAGGTAGTGCTGTATTATGAAGGTGACTATTTCATGGATGATATAAAGGGTCACCTATACACTTAAAACCCCACCTGTCTTGCATGTGCTCAACTTAGTGGTAAGTTCTTTTATTTGTTATGGGGAGGCAACTCAGTCTCAGAAATTATACAAGATTCAAGCTTTCATTGCATAACCATGAAATTTTAAGTATTTGATGACCACAGACAAGTACATATTTAGCACATGGTAAAATTCATCATGGAATTACCAAGTGTATTTGATGACCACAGACAAGTACATATTTAGCACATGGTAAAATTCATCATGGAATTACCAAGTGTATTTGATGACCACAGACAAGTACATATTTAGCACATGGTAAAATTCATCCTGTAATTACCAAGTGTATTTGATGACCACAGACAAGTACATATTTAGCACATGGTAAAATTCATCATGGCATTACTAAGTGTATTTGATGACCACAGACAGGTACATATTTAGCACATGGTAAAATTCATCATAAGCATTACTAAGTGTATTTGATGACCACAGACAAGTACATATTTAGCACATGGTAAAATTCATCATGGCATTACAAAGTGTATTTGATGACCACAGACAGGTACATATTTAGCACATGGTAACATTCATCATGGAATTAATAATACGTTGTGGGTAGACATGACAACTTTCACTGAATTCAAACAATTGTATTCAGACCAAAAATGTTAACAAAAACTCTTCCTCTTGTAATGGGCAGGTTTGAAATTTTGACAGTTTCTGGTCTTTGGGACATGGATGGGATATAAATAAAAGATCAACATGGCTATATTGTTTTCCTGCAGGCTGTTGTTATGAAAAAACTTCTGAATGGCCATTTGATTTCTTAGTTGTGTTTGATATTTTTCATAGCCAGGACTGGCCTCTCAGTGTAGAGGTATGATCAGAGTTTCAGTTGGGTTTTTTGTACTAGGTCTTGAACAGTGGGCCGGGGTGGGTGGGGTGGTGGTATAGATGTCATATGATATGAGAGTGATATAATTACAACGAAACTAATCAGATTCATTATTCATTATACGGTAGTGATGTAATGTAGCAAATGATGAGGTGATTAAAACAATTAAAAATTAATAATGGTGCCAAGTTTTAAGTCCAGTTCATCAGTAACTTATGACAATATCAGTTTTTGATAGTTATTAAGCACTAGTTAATATTCTGCTATTATCTCCCTTGCCAGTAACACAGCAGCCATATTTATCACTTCAGTTCATTATGAACTCTGCCTGTAGCTGTTGTAATTCCACTGAGAACTGTCAGTTACACAGATAATATTGATTGATGCTGGCAGGTGAATTACCTTGCTGAATAGCTCAGCAATACACATCCAAATTAAGTGCCATGTAAGTTTGCCTAGAAAGATTGTGAGACTGTGTATAAAACAAGTCTGGCGTACACACACAGACAATTGCCACTGATATTACCACAAATACAGGAAACGGTGAATTTGAGCAAAAGGCTGGGAGAGCTTTATTCTTTAGGGGTTATTGTGTTGGGCCTGAAAAAAGAGAGTGTACTTTGTTATAGCAATTTCATTCCTTCAGAAAAATTACAATGCCAGGGTTATGGAGGGGCTCCCTTATTAAAGAAAGATACTTTATATTCATTGCATGGTGGGTAAAACCCTATTTTATATTCATCACTAATTGACCTAAACAGCACTTAAGAAAAAAAATCGTGTACAAGTAATATAATTGTTAACATATACTGCCAAGAGACTGCCAAGTCCCAGCGGATCATAAGTCTGTAACAGACTATCAAGTCCCAACAAATTGTAAGTCTGTGACATAAGCTATCACATCTTAGCAAATTGTAATTCTGTAACAGAGTATGAAGTTCTAGCCAATTATAAATCTGGAGTACCAAGTCTTAGCAAATTGTAAGACTGTAACAGAGTACGAAGTTCTAGCCAATTCTAAGTCTGGAGTATCAAGTCCTAGCATATTGTAAGACTGTAACATAGACTGCCAAGACCTTGCAAAATTAGAAGACCAACATAGACTGCCAAGTCCTTGCAAAATTATAAGACCAATATAGACTGCCAAGTCCTTGCAAAATTATAAGACAACATAGACTGCCAAGTTCTTGCAAAATTATAAGACTAACATAGACTGCCAAGTCCTTGCAAAATTATAAGACCAACATAGACTGCCAGGTCTCAGCAAATTTTAAGTCTGTAACAGACTACCAAATCCCAACAAATTTTAAGACTGCTGATCTTGGTTAAATTAACACAGAAGCTGTTTATTATTATTATTATTGTCATTATTATTATTATTATTATTATTATTATTATTCAGGTTCAATAAATGGACAAGTAGGCAGCATTTTTTTAGTCCATCAAATAAATCTCACTCTCTTTACTTTCCATGTTCTGTCTTTTCTCTTTTTTCTTGTAAACATGCACGCATGCATACACACACGCACACATAGAACACATGAAAACAAACATCAGGTTTATAGATTAATTGAAATTTGCAATTAACCCCCTAAAAATATATGCCCCCTCTCTGTTTATGAAATTAAATTAAAAATAAAATTGCGATGTTGACAGTGAAAGGGGAATAACTCAAGCAACTCAGAATAAATGTTCACTTTCCAGCAGGCAGAGTTTTCATTGCATATAAATAGAATTAATAGTGGTAAGCTGTTATATATACATGCACACACTTCGATTATGATGAAACATAGTGATAGAAAATTTCATTTAACATTGACTTCTGTCTTAAGGCCAGGTACTAAAATTAAATAGTTTATTTTGGGATATGCAACATCTATAAAACTAGATATTTACCATTTCTGTTTTTGTAAACAAGGAAACCTTGGGGTGTCTTTCACATTTGAGAATTAAAACCCAATTCAACTTTATAACAGATTGCTTTAACAGAAACTTACTGCGGTATATTTCCATTAGCCTATGTACGGTCTTCTTGAGCTCCAATGCATATAGGGGACTGGAGTATCACTATTTCAATATTTTTTGTGGCTATAGATGTTAACATAACATTTTTATGATCTGATCCATTTGCAAAAATTGCTGAATGTAGTTGTGAAACCGGAATGGATGCAGTCTCCTTGAGGAGTACTGGCATAGAACAAGATCACTAGTAAAAGTAGGTCACAGTGACCTAGTTTATGGTTAGGGATTATGTACTGGCCAAACAAAAAACATTGTATTCTGCACATTCATTTTATTAATCCAGTCAAAGCTGATTTATATGTACACCTCTACCTTGATAACTCACACACTGGGGGTCCAAACACACAGACCATGTTATGAACAAGGGTCCAAAAAAGGAAGAATGGGATGCCATTATCCCAGCTATATAATCAGGACCAGGGGGAGGAGGAATAATTGTCAATAACAGCTTTTTCTAATGAAATCATTTGCTTTTAGTTATAAATTACCATCATTTTTCAAGATAACTGCTCTCTCAAAGATCATGAAATACATAATTATGAGAGTCCCAACACACATCACATACATGTGTGCTTTGTGTACCTGCAAAACCTGTTTCATCACCATATTTTGCACAAGAAACAAAATTCCTTATTTTTCAAAAACTAGAGACATTTGTTCAGTGAAATAACTGTCAGTGTTGAAACTTGATTTATTAGCATTGTTTTGATGCACGAGTTCATTGCAAATAATAGTGAAACATTGCTCATCTTGAGCAAATCTCGGATAGCCAGTTCAGGAATTTTAAGTTCATTACAAACTTCGGGACTCACTTCTCCATAATGAACTGTATGAATCAAGCAGATTTGCATTCCTTTTGCTTGGTTGCCTTGCTATCTTTGATCACATTTGGGAATAAGATAATGTAGTTTAATTATGTTACTTGCACAATAATATTTATAATGGTGTTCAAGTAGTCAGTTGAAATGAGTTGCCACATAACCATAATGCTAGGACTTACGTTGGAAGGATCTGCATGCCTTTTAAATTTTTTTTATTCCATCCCCATTATTTGATTTGAAACAAAGGACATAATTAATGTGATAGTACAAAGTAGGTGTCCTTTTAATTGCGTGTTATAATACAACAAATACATCTGCAAATCACAGATCAAATAGTTGGCAGTTCATTAGGTTCTCACAGAAATGCTGATGGCCATTGCCTTGATGGTAGATTTGACATTTTCAATGTTTGAATAGAAGAAGGCATCTCACATTTATGATGATTACACTGAAACTGACTTAAAATATAGAATTAAAACAGAAATTTCACCGGGCAAACTTTGTTTCATGGGTATTTATTTCTTAAAGTGTTGCCACCAGAAGGCATTCCTGATGTTTCACTGATCAGACTTTCATCAAATATTGTGATTTACAATGTACTGATAATTCTTTTGTAAAGAAAATGAATCAAAACTGAGAATTTCATGATTTATAAGTCTGGACACTAACCACTGTGTTTGATGATAAAACAAGCATTAAATCGGGGTTTGATTTTCATCATGATCTGCTTCATGTTTAACAATTAAAGGGTCAATTCTTTTGGCATGTCATGGAAACAAAATGGGATCCACACGTGCCCCCCACATTATAAGCAGGCTTATGACTTTTCCTGACACGAGTTTTAAAGGGAGCAGTGTAGTTTCACAGAAGTAGACCATCTTTTAACAAGTGTGCAGCTGATTCAGATATCTTGCATTAATCATCATCTGTCCTTGGCTTCACTTGCAACACACAAACTTACACCCAAAAGTTTTTATTCATTTGCAGCACTCCCTCACCATCTTTAAAGATTCACAAAACACATAACTCCTACACCTAGGCAGCTATCACATACAGCCAAATGTATGTACTAACACACTCCTCTTTGCCTTTTTCTCCACTCTTTGCAGGTATGTCGTGAATTTCAAAGAGGTACTTGTACGCGACAACCTAGTGAATGTCGCTATGCTCATCCTCCTGATAATGTAACCATCGAGACAAGTGATAACTGTGTAACAGTGTGTATGGATTACATAAAGGGGAAGTGTACACGGGATTCGTGTCGATATTTTCACCCACCTCCTCACCTTCAAGCCCAGATCAAAGCCAATCAGCAACGAGCTAACGCTGCTGCTACTGCTGCTGCTGCGCAAGCTCAAGCTCTGGTAGGGTCGTCTGTCTGTCTGTCTCTCATCACAAACCTTCCTGCTTGATCTAATGTACACTTTTGCCATGCACTCAGTAGCAGGTATTTTTCACAGATATTTTGACATATGAAATTAAAATTGGTAAATATTTTGGCATATAGTGAAAAACATGTACATTTTTATTGGTCATTGATAGTAAATGTGCAGCTATTTGATACACACCTTTCACTCGTGATTTATTTGTAATTCTAATTTAGGGTGATAATTTGTAATGGAGATTAACATTCAGAATTAAAATCTAATCTTATGTTTTCTATGATAATGATGAGAATTTTTGACATGAATTACAATATTTTAAAGGACTGTTTTGAAGATGTAACAATGTAAACACTGTGAATATTACCTGCTACTTCACTAGCCTACTGAATTCTGTCCAAGGTCATTGTTCAGGCCCATGTGATGACATGTGACCAGCTATGTTGGAAATTTTCTTGCATGACTGTTTACTACTTGGTGTTGTCATATTTCCATGTGTACTACTCACATAGGACTAGATCTTCAGTCACATAAATTGCCATCAGATCAGTGTTCACCCTATTAGCATCAGATGTTGAACAACACTGCAGACCTTGTTTTTCCAGGGGGCCTTATGATTCAGAAAATGGATTTGTGACCAGAAGGGTATGGGTTCAGTTCCCACCATTGAATCGGCCCCGATCAGCTACTTTGATGTGTTCTTTGGCAAGCTACTTTTCTCTCCTTGGCTTAGCACAATACAACCTTCAAAGTGTTGCTGTGCTGTAAAACATAAAACACAACATTATTCTGCTGGTACATTATGTGATGTCAGCTCTTGTTGTGTGAGGTGTTACATACACATGCAAATATGGTTTACCAGCGTGACAAGTTTCATCCACAGATGCAGCTAACACATGTCATCATGAGGACTATAATTCAAGGTAGTTGAATCAATTTCAAGAAAGAAATAAAGGAGAGCAATGAATTTCTGTCAAAGTTTATATGTCAGTTATCAAACTACATATTAACTGAAGAGTTTAAAAGAGAATTATTAGTAACAAATATATAATTATATAATTTTTTTCCAAAATTAAATGTACATATACTTCAGACTTTTCTTGAATATATATGGGGGGTGGGTTATAACTAAAATGTGTAGATACAGCACACCTTGTACATATGTTTTTTTTAAATTAATTTTCTTTGATAAATACAAATACTGGGCTTTATGTTTTGACAGTTACTAAAAGCAATAAGAATATATTAGATAAACATTGCCTACCCAGAATCATGTCATTATCAGATCACTTCAGTAGAAATTTGACTGTTTTGAGTAATTTATATTTACAAAAAAAGAACAAAATAGTTTAGTCCTGAACAATGACCTCATTCTTGCAGCATTTTGTTTTCTGGCAATTTACTTTATACAGAATTTTTACCTTGATTACAAATTCCATGACAACTGTTAATAAGCTCTCTTTATTTCCATGCAGTTAAAGAGCATTAAGTTAATTATGGACAAATGAATCAAAACAAATTTTTTCAAACATTTTTTAGCATCACACTACTACTTGATTTTACAAGCTCTGGATTTTGAACACTGGTAATTCAAAACTATAACAAAATTTGGTAATTATGCATGCAGTTTTCCTGAAATTAGTGATTTTGCAATAAAATGTAGAAAAAATGGGGTTTTTTTGGCTATAAAACTCTTTTACTTCCATTTGACAGCATTAGAAAAGAGATTGTCTCTTGTTCTTTTTTTTCCTTTGTCATTAATGACTCCCATTTTGGCATTTTACAAAAGATGTAGAAATTAACTTTATAAAGGACAATATCTTGGCCACAAAATTTTCTTTGGTTGCCATGGTATTTGTAAGATGCTAGTTAGCACCTCTATGCCACTCATCTGTTACCTGACTCTTTTGTTGCCATGGTATTTGTAACATGCTAGTTAGCACCTCTAAACCACTCATCTGTTACCTGACTCTTAATGGGTGACTTCACTTGACCTAGCATAGAGCTTATTATTTCCCTCTTAAATCCTAAACAGTAGAAAATGATGCTAATCCTTTCTCAAACAGGTGGCACAGTGACCTACTTTTCTGGACAGTAGAAGATAATGCTAATCCTTTCTC
Source organism: Megalonaias nervosa (assembly GCA_016617855.1). Lineage (NCBI taxonomy): Eukaryota > Metazoa > Mollusca > Bivalvia > Unionida > Unionidae > Megalonaias > Megalonaias nervosa. The sequence goes on from JAECUM010004984.1 coordinate 70,040, forward strand.
AGACAGGTGGCACAGTGACCTACTTTTCTGGACACCTTTGTGACCTTGTGGGGTCCTGGAATCTACTTGTTCTTTAACCTCAGTGTTTTTCTCTCTCAACCCTTTATTTTAAAGTCCCTTCCCTTCCACCTTTACGTTTAAAAGCAGAGCAGTCCCTTTTCCCGGTGAACACAGAAATTCTATTGTATGTACTATAAAGCTATCAGCTTTTGCTAGCTTTTTAGACTAGGCCTACCTTGCAACTTGCACAGAACCAAGCTTCCACTGTCAACTACAGAATTTGTGATTATCTCTAAATCAAAGTATTAGATGCCACTTGTACATCTGGTATTGGATTTTTCATCCCTATATACATGTGATTACAGCTCCAGCTAATGCATTCTTCATTTTGGTGTAAGGCAGTAGATTGAAGCACTTGCCATTGTTTTTATTTTATACTCTGATCCTTCTCCAACATCTTGTGCTTGTAGATGCTAAATTTCAATCTTCACCTTTGCTCCTAAACGTTTGCTTACTTTTCCAACTTGACACACGAAACACGTGTACCAAATTTCTGAAAGAAAAATTGAGGGAGGGGGTCTCATTCAGTATTCACTTCAAAAATTGTTGTAAGATTTAAAAGTTATCACATTTTTTTTGGCCTACTAGATTGCTGTATTGACAGGCAGCAAAACAATCTTGAGCTTTAGGCCAAGTCAGTGACCCAGGCATGGTTTTGTGATTGACTGATTGATAGATACATATATATTTATGTATATATATATATATATACATGTCACAACTGGTTTGCTTTTATATTTATATACTCAATACTTGCTTGAATTTAATTTTTTCATTTTAATGTTTTTGCTTATGCTTTTACTTAGTTTTCTCCTAGACAGCTTGAACCTCACATTCTAGGATGCTTTGTTGCCACGGAGACCAGCACAGATAAGTATACATTTCCCCATGTAATGTAATACACAATCATCACATGATGTGTCATGTGATCAGGATCATGGAGTCAAGAAGACAATTTGTGAAGAAAGACAAGAAATATGTGAACGAATTTACATCAGCTGTCAGAAATTCACCAAAACTTTCTGCTTTATTTTGCAGCAGTTGTGGACATCTTGTTTACACTTATCTTTTCAGAAAATTGCCATAATAATTGTATATTTGATTTTGTTGCAGGCATACCCCATCTGTCTAAACCTTTCTTTTAATACAAAATTTTCTTTTTCGTACAGAAATTAGTATGAACATGTTGGCTATCTTTCTGAATTTCACACCCTGCTCGGTGATCAAACACTAGGCCAGACTCATCATGTTCAATGGTCAAACACTAGGCCAGACTCACCATGTTCAGTGGTCAAACACTAGGCCAGACTCGCCATGTTCGGTGGTCAAACACTAGTCCAGACTCACATGCTTAGTGGTCAAACACTAGGGACAGACTCACCATGTTCAATGGTCAAATACTAGGCCAGACTCACCATGTTCAGTGGTCAAACACTTAGGGCCATACTCAGTGGTCAAACACTAGGGCCAGAATTGCTATGCTCAGTGGTCAAACACGGGAGACATTTGCCATGCTCAGTGGTCAAACATTATGACAAGACATTTTTATTGTCTGCCTTTCTGCAGCTCAGGATAATAAACAATAAAACAAACTAGTATGTCCAACAATTCTGTTGAGTTTCTGGTATTTCCAAGTCTTTGCATGTTTTGATCAACTGTCACTACTGCACAGAGATCATTTCTCTCTCAAATTATGTGATTTTAACAATACACTAAAGGCCATATGACATGGTCTGTCTGTGTGATTGTCTATAGTTGGTGTGATTGTAATGAGACACTAAAGGCTATATGACATAGTTGTCTATTGTAATGAGACACTGAAGGCCATATGACATGGTTAGTCTTTTGTAATGAGACACTAAAGGCCATATGACATGGTTAGTCTATTGTAACGAGACACTAAAGGCCATATGACATGGTTAGTCTATTGTAACGAGACACTAAAGGCCATATGACATGGTTAGTCTATTGTAATGAGACACTAAAGACTATATGACATGGTTAGTCCATTGTAATGAGACACTAAAGGCCATATGACATGGTTAGTCTTTGTGATTGTAATGAGACACTAAAGGCCATATAACATGATCTGTCTTGTTTGATCATAATGAGACACCAAAAGCTATATAAACATGGTCAGTCCGTGTGATCATAATGAGACACTAAAGGCTATATAAACAAAGTCAGTGTAGGTGATCGTAATGAGACACTAAAGGCCATATAAAAATGGTTAGTCTATGTGATCATAACAACACACTAAGGGCAGTATAAACAAGGTCAGTCTGTATGATTATAACAAATACTTAAGGCCATATAATCATTTTCATTCGGTGATTTTAACAAGACACAAAAAGGCTATATAACATAGTTGGTCAGTGATTTTAATGAGATGCTAAAGGCCATATAAACATGGTCAGTTTGTGATTTTGACAAGGCACTAAAGGCCATATAAACATGGTCAGTTTGTGATTTTGACAAGGCACTAAAGGCCATATAAACATGGTCAGTCTGTGATTTTGACAAGGCACTAAAGGCCATATAAACATGGTCAGTCTGTGATTGTAACAAGACACTAAAAGACTATATAACATGGTCAGTCTGTGATTTTAATGAGATGTTTCAGGCCATATAAACTTGATCAGTCTGTGATTTTAACAAGACAGTAAAGACTATATAAATATTGTCAGTATATCTGCTTTACAATGCTTGTAATGCACAAAAGGTATTTGAGTTGGTGACAACTGAATTCACACCATCATGAAAAGAATAATATGGTCGGTCTAGGTGATCGTAATGAGACACTAAAGGTTATATAAAAATGGTCAATCTATGTGATTATCTATGGTCAATCTATTGTAATGAGACACTAAAGGCTATGTAAACATAGTCACTCTATGTGATTGTAATGCTACACTAAAGACCATATAACTTTGTCAGTCTGTGTGATCATAACGAGACACTAAAAGCCATATAAATGCTTGCAATGCACAAAAGGTATTTAAGTTGGTGACAACTGAATTCACACCATCATGAAAAGGATAATATGTTCAGTTATGTGATTGTAATGAGGTACTAAAGGCAATATAAACATGGTTAATCTATGGGATTGTACTGAGACACCAAAGGCCATATAACATGGTCAGTCTTGTGTGATTCTAATAAGACACTAAAGGCTATATAAACATGGTCAGTCTATGTGATTGTAATGAGACACTAAAAGGCCATATAAACATGGTCAGTCTGTGATTTTAGCAAGACAGTAAAGACTATATAAACATTGTCAGTATATCTGCTTTACAATGCTTGCACAGCACAAAAGGCATTTGAATTGGTGACAACTGAAACACCGTCATAAATAGGACTTAATGCCATGTATCCCAAGTATACATATTAGGACCCGCTTCACTCCCCCTTGCAGGCTCAGTGATGTCAAACAAGTCCAATGCACATTCGACACAGTGTAAGAGATGAGTAATGGAGGTAGGTGGGTAGTGTGCCGGACTATCAATTGAAAGGGTGTGGATTCAAATCCTACCAGTGGATCAGCTCGGGGAAGCTACTGTGGTGTGTTCTTAGGCAGGGCACTTTACTCCAGTTACCTTGGCACTGTATAACCTTCTTGTGTTGCTGTGCTGTGAAACAAAAAATCAGAACCTAGCTTTGCTAAGTGGGAATTGCAGCACTGTATCTAAACATCACCTTGTACCCAGATTCTGTTTTAACCTTGCATTAAATAGATACTGGATATCTCTGCATCATGAAAAACATGCTGCCAGTGTATATCATTCTGGCACACCTATATAGAATAATTACTTACTATATTTCAGCTTGATTGATAATATCACTCCATAGTGTACTAGTATTTACTACTTTAGCTCTCCTCTGTGATCTGCATATATACTCATGAAACAATGACTTGTATGGATATTTTCTATGCATGTTGGATTGAACTTTTTTACCGATGGTGCTGTTACTTTTTTTATTTTCATTACCCATCATGCCTTGCTGTGCTTGCTGTTGTCATGTGCCGCCACTCCCCGCCATTGCCGCCATTTATCGGCCAATCGCCATGTGCTCGCATACTAATTAGCCGCAAGTGGTAGAGGTCTTGACTGGAAAGAAGCGACCTCGTGACCCTGCCGACGATCTCGTTCTGGTACTATTCCCATCAAGCTTTTGCATGTAGCTGTAGTCGCTTAAGAAGAATTTTGCACAGTCACATGACAACAATAAGGAAATAATATGCTATCTTTTTCTGCTTGTAGATTTGTTTCATTCTTTCTACACGTGTTCTGGTGATTTGATTTCCAACATTTCACAAGCTGTATGGGTACACGCTATGCATGATTGCTGTTTTGAATTGAAATGCTTTAATCTCTTGACCGTGTCAACAGCTACCAAATTTCCCTGGTCAGTATGGGAGGGAGGAGGATATTTGAAAATTGTACAACCAGTTTGTCATGTGATTCTGCAAAACATGGAGATTTAGAGAAAAAGATATAAAGAGAAATATATATTTAGTTAGATTGATAGAAATATAACTTGTGTGCCTGATTTTTAAAATTTCATACAGTTAATTTGATATTTAACAGACTGGAAGTTTGTACTATTATTAATATGGGAGATGGGCTTATATTCCTGTTTGTTTGATTAATCACATTTGCATATGCTTAATATTTGGTTTATGTCATCTATTCAGACCATTCTCTTTCTAAAAGAGCCATGTAATGAATTGATGTATCTTTCCTATCTTATCCTATATTATTATATACCATTTCTGTATCCACTCTAAAACTAACAATATTCTATAGACGAATCTTTTAAGTCGTTTCACTTGTTCATTATTTGGTAGTCTGCTTTTTGCCTTTTTTTATGTCTCAATCCTTGCCAAGGCTTCCTTCACCAAATTGATTTTGTTGTTTTGTTTCTCCAACCTCGCAGACTGCAGCCATCCCTGGTGTATATCCATATAAAAGAGTGGCCATTGCTGATGCAAAAAGTGGCCTTCCCGTATATCAACCAAATGCTAACATGGCAACATACCAGCAGTTAATGCAGCTACAGCAACAACAGTACATCCCGGTGACATGTAAGTAAATTGTATAAACATCCTTCAATTCATTTCTTCTTATTACAATGGTGATAGTTTATTTGGTCAAGCCTTTTAACATCCACTTACTGACTTTCGTAGCAGACATACATTTGAATTTTTTTGCTGCCATTTTGAATTATTCAATGCACACCTTGTGATATACAATATTAATCGTGTGTTGTCATTTGTGGTGGTAACTATATAGACATTTAATGGCAGAGTTTTGCTAAATTTAAGAAGTACTGTCTCTACCTGTGGGTAATGAATGTCCAGCTACATACAGTATAGACCCAGATGTTGCTACAACATAATGCACCAGCAGTTCAGGACTTACAAAGCTCTTGATCAAAATTGATCTAATTTGCTAATTTACTCCCAGTTCAGAATCATATTTATTTTTAGCTCCACTGGTCATAGACCAGAAGAACTTATGGGTTAGACTTTTGTCCATCCATGTTTGTTATTGCTACACCTCCTGAACTACTTGGAGCAGTGCCATGACAGAATTTGATACACACATTCATCACGTGTTCTAAATGAAAATGGTGCCACTAGGAATTCCAGTACGGCCACCACAGCAGCAGTCTTGAAAATTTTGTTATCGCTACACCTAATTGAAAATATTGTCAATCTAACATCTAGAAAAAGAATGTCACAGCAACCATCTTGAAAATCTAATTACTACTCTAAAATGGAATGTCATATTGACATGATGTTTTCACCTGAAGACTATGATGTTTGGTTGGTTGACATGATGTTTTCACCTGAAGACCATGATGTTTGGTTGGTTGCAAATGAAAATGGTGACAATCAATATGACCACCACAGCAGCCATCTTGAAAATCATGTTATCACTACTAATGGTACTGATCTGATGTCCAGTGTGTCCACTATGGTGGCCATCTTGAAAATCTTGTTATTGCTATTCCTCCTAAATGGAAAGTTTTTTTTGACATGGCATTTTCATCAGAAGGGTTCTAATAGTATCTAGTTGACCCTGTAGGAAGCTGATGCATATTGACCCTCAACATCCATGATGGCCATCTTGAAAATATCATCTCTACTCCTCAAAGTATGATGTCTGCATCAACACAGGGCTGTCACCAATAGACCCTTTATGATACTCTGGTCCTGAATGAAAATGGCACTAATCATACATTCAAAATGGCTGTCTTGACAGCTGCTTTAAAAGTCTTGCTGTTGATATTCCTCCTGCATTGATTGTCATATTGACTTGGAGTTTTGAAGACCTGCATCTTCTTGTTCCTAATTGAAAATGGTGCCGTTCTGACATTCAGTATTTCCACCACAACAGAATACTGTTTCAGCATATGCTTAGCAGATTCACTACTGGACCATGTGAAAGGATTATTCATACTGAATGGATAAGGTTTTTAAACACACAAAAGAAATTAATTCAGATTTGCACATTGCTGATCTCATTAGGTATTTTGAGCTGGCAGACCTGTCTCCCACTCTCTTACTCCTAGATAGAATCTGTCTCGTGTTTTATGGCCCATAAGCAAAACCCAGTAGTCGACCAGTGAGGGAGGTTTCTTTTTAGGTCCTCACACTCAAGACTCAGTTTGGAAACTAAAAGCACATGGGGTTTGATCCTCAAGGGACTATCTAAGTCATTCTTCTATGGAGGACATCATGAAGGCAGCATTTTGGCTTCTCCTTTTTCTACATCTGCTCATCAGCACAACAAAAGCACAGGAATTTTGTCTCTTGGACCACTAGTTACGGCACAACAGACAAACACCAGCAACTTATAAAGTGGGTATCTCCCTGTGTTTTTGATCATTTTAACACATCAGACTATCCACCTAACTAACAAATTCTGCTGCATATTAGCAATCGGTAAGTTATTGCTTCTACTGAAATAAGCTGGGGGTGCTTGTAAAACTAATTTTAGTCGTGCAATACTTACTCATCGCTGTTGTCAAATGCCCTCCTTCCACTCCACTCAGACATCCTGGTGTAATGTTGTGTATGAAAAAATAATGATTGTTCTAAAGTTTGAGCATGGCAGAGCATACAGATATGAAAATATGATCTTGAATGATGTAAATTCACATTATAATTGGTTCTAATTAACCAAGAACTAAAATTAACTGAAATAAATTGTTTGACAATTATAAAACAAATTTCAGCCGTTCAGTTGGATCCAATGCCACATCATGAGTAAGGCAGCAGTATAATGAGGGATCACTGTATCAACAGCTTCATCAAGACCATTAGAAAGTTTTCCTAATTACTGAACATATATGCGATCCATGTAATATTGTTGCAAAATTGTATTTCCTTGCTTAATTTGCAAAATTAGTATGCTTGTGACATCTCTTTGACTGCAGATGCCATGTGGCTGAGTGGTTAGCATGATCGACATTTGACCAAAAGGGTGTGGGTTTGAATCCTACAATCAGATCAGACTGGTTTAGCTGGTGTGGTGTTTCTTTGGGCAAAGCACTTACTCCAGTTGCCTTGGCACTAAATAACCTGTTTGTGTTTTTGTGCCATGACCAAACCAAATTTCTGTCATTGACAGTATGTTATTGTAAAATCTGACAATGGAAGATACTTGTGACAAAGAATTATGTAAGCACTGACAGTATGTAAAGGTAAATAAATGCAAGTGAAGATGATTGTGACAAAATGCTGCCTAAGCACTGACAGTATGGAAAGGTAAATAAATGCAAGTGAAGATGATTGTGAGAAAATGCTGCCTAAGCATTGATAGTATGGAAAGGTAAATAAATGCAAGTGAATATGATTGTGACAAAATGCTGCCAAAGCACTGACAGTATGTAAATGTAAATACATGCAGTGGAAGATGAATGTGACAAAATATTGCCCAAGTACTGGCAAAGTGGTGTCTATGTTGGCATCATATCCAGGAAACATCTTGTTAAAATAGAGATCAACAGTTAACCAGTAGAGCTGACAGGCTTCAGTAGTGGTTCATGTTCTGGTGTCCTTGGAATTTCCAGTCCACTTTTATTTAGTAACCTAATAGATATGGCATTGAGTACTGCATTTTGTGATAAGGAAGTGATCATTAGAAACCTTTTGTTCCGAATGGTGTTTTTCACTTCAGTGAATGTGAATGCACTAATTTGACTGGTGAATCACAAGGTCAACAAAACATTACCTGATGCATGTCTCAATTTTAATCAGATTGATCTAGGAAGGGTACATACGGTGTTTAGTGTTATTCATAGATTGTTCTGTGATGTCTGGCTAGTTTGGTTTCTGTGCATTAACTTTTGATGCACTTCATAAATAAAAACTAAATTTGGTACGGTTCTTTACTTTAACAAGACCTTGGTCAGAGTCAGTTTTCACTATTTCTGACGAACTTTTATGGAATCATGGCATCTTTGACTTAAAACTTTGCCCATTACTTGCTGGGAACAGGCATGCCCTATAAACCCATTTATAGTATTTGTTCATTAATAACCCACACCTAGAATTAGACTAGCATGTGCCATTATATGCTGTGCTGGGAGATCAAAGTAGTCTACTCTGTTTGCTTTATGATTCCTTGTAATGACTATAGACCCTGAGCTGATGGCAGATTTGGGTCTGTACTGTTTAATTCCATTATACACAGGTATATACAGCCTTTCTTGTATAAATGTTCAACACAGTCTTTTGTTGCACAACAGATATTTCATATTCATGTAAACCTCTTAATATTTGTTATAGCCATGCATATGAACCTTTGAAAATTCATTTTACAATACTCTAATTCTGATACTAATTCAGTTTACCATACTCTAAACAAACCTGATACAAAGTTAGTTTACCATACTCCAAACAAACCTGATACAAATTCAGTTTACCATACTCCAAACAAACCTGATACAGAGTCAGTTTACCATACTCCAAACAAACCTGATATAAAATCAGTTTACCTTACTCCTACAAACCTGATACAGATTCAGTTGACTGTACTCCTAACAAATCTGATTCAAATTCAGCTACCATACGCTAAACAAAACTGATACAAATTCAGTTTTACATACTCCTAACAAACCTGATACAGATTCAGTTTACAGTATTCTTAACAAACCATGTACATGTTCAATTTACAGTACTCCTAACAAATATGATACAAACTCAGTTACAGTACTCATAAAAAAAACCTTGATTTAGATTGTTTACAGTATTCCTCACAAACCTGATACAAATTCAGTTTACTCCTAACAAATCTGATTTAGATTCAGTTTTACAATGTTCCTAAAAAACTTGATACAAATTCAGTTTGCAGTACTCCTAACAAACTCGATACAAATTTATTGATTTGCATTTGCTGTGTACAGGCGGTATTTATTCGGTCTAAAAGAAATGGTTAGCTTCTTTTTGGTAGTTGGTCTTGCATGCTTTCATTTCCATAGTGTCTGCTTAGTGCAATAGAATTTTCCTGAAGATTGTTAAATTATATCCCCTTGTAAACAAAGTGCAGAGGGAATATAGCATGCATGTGTGTGTGTCTGTGTCTGTGTGTGTGTTCATTTGTTTATTATGCCCTCAGTATCTAGCCCCCTATTTTAACTATGCTCATGAAAATTTGTACAAGATGCTTCGCAGGGCGCATAACTCACCCATATAAAACTAGGTCAGGATATAAAATCTCACACTTTAGTGACTTTTTTTATTTACAGCCATATTTATTAAACCCTTAGTATCTTGGACCCTATTGGTATATGGATACATCTTAATGACAATAACTCCACCATGCCAAAAACTAGGTCACTGTCACATAATCTTCACATTGTAACGACTTGCATATTTAGCTGTTCATTTGATACACCCTCAATATATTGGACCCTGCTTCACCTACACTCATGATATGTGGATACATCTGAACGAAAGTAACTCATCCATACCAAATCTAGGTCACTGTGACCTAATTTCACACTTGAGTGACTTTTGTATTTTCAGCTGTTCGTTCATTACACCCTCAATATCTTGGACCCTATTTCACCTACAATCATGAAAATTGGTATGTGGATGCATCTCAAGGTAAGTAACTCAACCATATAAAAATTAGGTCAGTATGACCCAATTTTCATGCTTGAGTGACATTTGTATTTTCAGCTATCTGTGCATAACACCCTCAATATTTTGGACCCTATTTCACCTACATGCATAAGAATTGATAGGTGGATGCATCTCAAGGGGAGTAGCTCAACCATACCCAAACTAGGACAGTGTCAGGTGATTTTCATGCTTGAACGGCCTTTTTTTATATCTAAACATGATATTTGGAATTTAGAAACATCTTAAAAAGAGTAACTCGACCATACCTTTAGCAGGCTGAGCAGATGGGACTAAAGTGATTTTCCCAAGGACACCAAGGTATCTGACCTGGACTGGTCTGGGTGGGTATCAAACCCATGACCCTTGGATTACAAGTCTGATGCTCTACCTGCTGAGCTATTGCAGCTCTCAAGACCATACCTAACCTAGGTCAGTATGACCAAGACATCACCATGTAGTGACTTATTGTTTCTCAAGCTATCTGTTTGTTACACCATAAAAAATGTAGACCGTGTTTCACCTACACATGAATACTGCTATGTGGATGTATATCAAGGTAAGCATTCATTCCACATCAGAAGAAGGTCACTGTGACCTTATTTTCACCCAACTAAAGAATGTGTCTTCAGGTATTCATTTCACCTTCAATATCCTGGATACAATTTCACCTACACATATGAAACTTGGCATGTTGCTGAATATAACCCTGACAATAAAGTTACTGACATAAGTTTAAAGTTTGAGCAATTTTTCTTTTATCAGCCATGAGTTCATTATCATGGACCCCATTTCACCTACATTAATGAAACATATGTGGATGCACTGTGACCTAATTTTCAGGCTTGGACGTTGTTTTTGTTTTGTTTTCAGCTGTTCATTACATCCTTAATATCATACACTAAAATTTATGAAAACATATCAATACATATCAAGAAGAATAACTCATTCATATGAAAAATAGGTCACTGTGACCTATCTTTCATGCTTTAGTGACTTTGGCTACTCCTTACCAGTCTGTATATTTTCAGCTCCTACAGTTATGCTTCCATTGGTGAGAAGATTTGTGTTTGAGATCAGACACCTTGTTAAATTAAGTTGCATATTTATGCCACAAGTTGACATATTAATATCATGCAAATCTTAAGAGGTTTACAGTTTGGTATTGGATTTATTTACATAGGTTGAAAATATTTTCAGTGTACTTTCAACATTTTACCACCATTTCTCTGTTGGGATTTAGCAGTTTTAATTATATGCTATCCTTTCCTTTCATGTATGATTGTTGTATTTATTGTAGATGTGGATTGTTTTAGCCTCCTTCTTTTTCGTTATTCATTTTTCCATGATAAGGTTTTAAGGGTGAATTTTCCTAACACATTTTTACTAATTTAAATGGTCATTTCACACCAGCGTATGCAACACTATTAATACTAATAATATCCATGCTTAAATACACCGTGCATTATGGATTTAGTTCAGTGCATATTAACATTTTATATGCTTCCTTGAATGATATATGGAGAATGAATTTTTAAAAAACTTTTGCCTGTTAACCATATCTTTTCTGCTTTCCAGCACAAAGCTAATCCATTTTTTGTTGTTTTATCTTTATTTTCATGCTCCCTCAACTGTCCGTGTGCTTTTTTTGCTTCCATCACCTCCTGCATGTGATGTTCAATTTTTGCTTCCTACATTTGCACAATAACCGGTCCCTCTTTTGCTGTTGTGACAACAATGAAGTGCCGATGGTTGTCACCCCTGTCACCCCTGAAGCTGCAACTAGTGTGGTGGCAGCAACCACTGTTCATCCGCCTGCCAGTTACATCCCCACTAATGCCTATAGTGTCAATTACTTTGACGAAAATAAGCAGGTAGTATTGGCGTTCTGCAGGGAGCACCAATAAAACCATTATTATTTCTTACCTTTTCTTAATTTCTCAGTGCCAGAATATGTTTCTTTTAGCTAACCTGGCCACAGGGCCAATTGAGCTTATGATATGGTCCAGTGTGCATCATCTATCATTAAAATAGGAAAACATTAAATATTTTAATAAGCAGCTCAGCATAATTTGACCAGCTTTGATCAAAAGCATCCTAGCATATAGGCCTTTTTAGTGTTGATGTGCTGTTAAATAAAGATACAACAGAATAGAGGAACAATGTAACAGTTATTAACATGTGGCCTTGGAAGAAGTTTCAAAAGAAAGCATCCTACTTGCCCAGATTACTTGGCCAGCTACTCTTGCATTGGCAGTTGGGTACATATCGACAAAATGAGCCATCTCAGGCCCATCTTAGCCTCGTTAACTCACCTGGATGTAAGCCAAAAAAGCTTATGGTATGGACTTTTTGCCATCATGTGTCATCCATCTTCCTCTGTGCATATATCAAGATTTAACTGTTTTTAGCTTCGCAAAACTCGATGTACCAAACATGGCAGATAGCATTCTGGCATGTAGCATTTCCAATTTGTACAGATGATGCTGATCCGTGATAACATACTAACAAATATGAAGCAGCTTTACAAACATTACTGAATGGATTTCAAACATGACATATAAACGCTTGACACATTTATGTAAATGATTCCGATCCATCATCAGATATTGTCCTTATTACTGAAAATAGACAAACATATAAACAACTTAGTTTCAAAAGCCACTAAACAGAATGTGGCTAAATTTAACAGCTTTCTTACCCTCTTTTTTTTTTTTTTTTCTTTTGTAAAATTGCAAATGCTGATCCACTAATTAACATAGCTACCATTGCTAAAAGTTTCAAATATGTTTTTAAAACAACTTCTCAAGAACTGGCAAACAAAATTGGACAAAATTTGACAGCATCCTGGCATCAAGACAAATGATGCCATTAAGTATGGTCACCATTGCTCTGAATAGAAGAACCTTAAAAAACGACTTCTAAAAACCCATAAACAGAAAGCAAATGGCATTCTGGTACAAAGGCTTTTCAGATTCAGCTGAATGTTCCCAGTCCATTTCAGATACATACGCCATGACTTAAAATACCCCAAAAATTAAATGACTTCTCAATATAAGGAGAATTGCACTAAATTTGACAGAAAGGACACTGGCTTCAATGTCTTTAAGATTTATGTGCCATATGTACTCACAATCCAGCATAGACCCTGATCAGCTGTCTCCTCATAATGCACTGGCAGATGATCAGGATCTGTGTTGTTTATTCCACTGATTACTCCTGAGAAATGGCACAGACCCAGATCTGTCAGTGCATTATGCAATAGTAGACCTGAGTCTGAGTAGTTTGATCCAATTATATGGTAAATGATGTAAATCCAAACAACAGTAATGGCAAGCAATTTCAGAAGCTTGAAAAAATTTTAAGCAGCCTTTTTCTACAAAACTTTTAAACAGAACCAGACTCCGTTAACTTAACATCACCTTGTAATGAAGCTTTACCTCTGAGGTTCACGAAAAAACGATGCCGATCCATAATCAAAAGTTTCAAAATGTAGCAAAACCATAATACCAAATAGAATTTAACAAAATTTAACATGAAGGCTTCTTGTTAAAAAGCCTTTCAGATTTTTAATGCTGAATCTAAGCTGCAACTACTTTAATGTGAAAACCGCTTAACAGAATATGACAAGATTTGGCAGAAATCATTCAGGCAAAACAAATTTTAATTTTGGACAAAATATACTGATGTGCCTTCAAATAAGTATGGAGATAACAATAAAATTAGAAGTCTTAAAGTAACTGTTTTATAAAATATACCGTCAAATAGAATTAGAAGAAATTCTTCAGACAGTATCCTACTAACCCTGATTTCTCTCCCAGTTAATGCATTTATTTATTAGACAGCTGTCAGTTGGTTATTAGGCAGCTGTCAGTTGGCTGTTAGGCAGCTCTCAGTTGGCCAATAAGCAGCTCTCAGTTGGCTATTAGGCAGCTGTCAGCTGGCTATTAGGCAGCTGTCAGCTGGCTATTAAGCAGCTGTCGGTTGGATATTAGGCATCTTTCAGTTGGATATTAAGCAGCTGTCAACCAGATGAGTGAAATGAGGCCCACTTTGCCCTCTTGTTAAATGTGAGCTTTAAGGAATAAAATTTAGAAACAATAAGAGAACTTGTTTGAAAGACAGAAAAGAAAGATAAACATCAGGTCTGGAGATTACTTGCAAAACACTGACATTAGTTTCAAGAGTGCCTCTTGATTTCAACTTGGGCATTGTTCATCATAGATGTTGTACTACAAGCTTTAGATATAATTTAATGAAAAAGTGTTTAAAGCACAAAATTGTGTATGAAAATAACATTGATCTTTTATTACTATTTGGCACAGTCGTCACTAAAAACAATGTGATCATAATGCAAATAAGGCGACTATCGTACATTTTGTTGTAGAAGTAACCTTCAGCTTATTTATTATGTTTTACCAAATTAGATGCTTTATGCAGTTAGAATTAATAGCCAAATTTTAGTTTATTGCTGCACACAGTTACTTCAATGCATTTTAATCAGTACGGCCATGAAGCGAGCCTTGAGTTTAATCAAGAGCATCTCTGCAGCAAATGAAAACAATAGCATAGGGTCAGGACCAATGTAAATAAGGTACATTGAAGTGAGCTTATGATATGGTCCAGCATCCATCATCTATCAACATGCATGGGCAACTTCCTTCGAACAGATGGTGATCAGACATGGTGAGTAAACTTACATCTCTGAGGTCTATGATGAATTTGATCATGAGCAACATCGATGCATGTTAAAGTGGAATTGTTAATGTGATTCACTGAGGTTGTGAACACTAAAGACTTCATTTTTTAAAACTGATTGTGATCAGACTTGGTGTGGGCATATTTCTTTGTGATCTTGGATGAGTTTGGTTATGAAGAGCAGCACATAATGAGACGTTCATGCTGTAATTGGTTGAGCTTGTGAACACACTGAAGTCTTTATTTGTCAAGATGGCGTTCATCATGGTATATTCATAACTTCTAAAGAGGAAGCACTTTCTGAACAGAAGCATAGTTTACCTTAAATTTGGTGGTGTTACAAAATGGTTCTCAATTTGTATGCTGTGTAATCAGTTTATTTTCTCATAATACACATACATACACACACACACCATTCCCCCCTCCCCCTTGTTTATATTATAAAATTTGTGGAATATCAAGAGATTGAATTTTGGCTAGTTCGTATTGAAACCATGCATATTATATAGTACACACGCCCCAGTAACACATGGTATGGTGCATGAAATTACTGGACTGTTAACCTATTCAACAGAAACAAGGGATGTCACCCATGATAAGGACGGTTAAGAATGACAGCTTTGGGATTACAAAGATTTCTTCCGTTTGAAGAAACATAATGTTAAGCAGATAATTTCAGAAGTGCAAGATGCATAAATTTCAGTACAATTTTAAAAATTGGGAAACAAATACACCTTGGAGATTAAAAATGAATATTAAATAAAAGTATAACAAGTAACACTCAGAGTTGATAAACTGATTATGGATATTAGACGAGTTTGTGAAAACCAATGAACTGACACATTATTATGAATGAATATGGAGGTAGTTATTATTGACATACTTACAGCAATTCATTTGCAAGAAAATGGTGGTAGGGATATTGTTGTAATATTTATTAAATTTTTGGCAGAAAATGGTTATAGAAAAACTTGACCACATCTGAAATTTTTCATATCTTGAGGCAAGTCTGTTACATTTGGTTCGACCGCTCCAGTGGCCTAGTGGTTAGATTGTCCACCTCGGATGTGGGAGGTCGCGGGTTCGAACCCCAACCAACTCATATTAAAGACTTACAAAAAATGGTACTAGCAGCTGCCTTGCTATGTGCTCAGCATTAAGAGGTTAATGTTAGGACTGGTTGGAGTGGTGTCAGGATAATGTGATTGGGTGGGACATCATTCTACATGTCTGCGACATGATGCACCAGTGCTGGACATCACTATAAACTGCCACACTGCAGACATTGTAGCGATATGACTGAAAAATTATTAAAGCTACATTAAAAATCCAAATCACACACATGCACACACATATTTGGTTAGTTTGACAGCTACTACTGTTACAGTATGTTTTAGTTGTAGCTTCTAAATTTAAAAAAAATAAGCCCATATGCTTATCTCCTGAACCACTTCCAAATTTAATTACAAAGATCAAAGAAAACCATAGCCTTCAAAAAATCTTGAGATATTTGTGGGCCAGTCCAGACTGATTCATTGTTGGGAAGGACATCTGCACCCTTTTCTTTTGAGTTATTTCCCCTCTTTTGGCCCCCAGATGGGTAAAAATGAGCACAGGTTTCCATGCTAACTTCATAAATTAACTCCTATTAATGCCAAATAAATTAATACGTATTTTAACAGTGGAGCTATGAACAGTTGAAAAGTTATGATACAGGGACCAAGAGAGATCAGAAGGCCAATTTTGGTTACATAAATGACTTGGCATTTTCATGTAGAAAAATGGATCTCAAAACTTTCCAGGTTAGGACCCAGGGAATATTGTCAGTCATGAGCATTATTAGTGTCTGGGGTTAGGACCCACGGGATATCATAAGATACTGTCATTGGTTCTTTCTGGGTTGGGACCCAGTGGATATTGTCAGGCATTACAGTGTTGGTTTCTGGGGATAGAACCCAAAAAATGTCCAACATTGGCAGTGATGGTTTCCAGAGTTAGGACCCAAGGAATATTGTCAGACATGGGCAGTGTTAGTTCCTGGGGTTAGGACCCAGGGATGTTGTCAGGCATTGGCATTGTTGGCATCCGTGTTACATAACTATGTATGCAAAATTCCAAAGCTAAATACAGGCATCAAGGTAAATTAAAAATTGAAATCAGTTGAAATTAGGAGGTAACCTTTGAGCTCCACCACTCATTCATCCAGTGGTGTGAGATTCACACCAATGAGGAGAAAAGCGATCCACACTTCCTAAATATTAGGCATTGCAAGTTTGCATCTGGGTAACTTACCTTCAAAGTTTGTCTTTACGAAAGAAGAAGATCTATTATCATGACGTGTTAATTAATTTCATTTTCTAAATAGTCATTAGGATGGTTTGTTTACAAAGATTATAAATATTTTCTGATATAATATATCTGGTGTCATTTACAGGATGAATTATGACACTGTTGAAGATTTTACTTGTATATTTTGATGTTCATCTATTTACATATTTTCAGATTTTTTAAACAAAAGATAAGGGACTAAAACCATGCCATAGACTGTCGAGAACACTGATGGATGCCAAGCAGTTTTCAGATAGATAAAGAAATAATACTAATTATAATTCTATGTCAAAAAAAGGTGGGGTGTGGTAATAAAAACAAAACATCTTTCATGTTTTTCCATTTTGTTTCTTGTGAAAGAAACAAAAGAAAAAAAGAAAAGCTAGTTTGTAAAATTAGATCCATGTTGATTATTTCTGACAAAAAAGAGTTGTTTTGTAAAATTAGTTTGTGCAAGTAGTGTTGCCCAGTCTGGTTAATGTATGCAAGAGGTGTTGCCCAGTCTGCCAAATTTTCTGTTTGAGTGCTTTAATGTCAGTATATATCATTTATCTCATTGATGCAAAGTTTGTACATTTCCTGTTAAAATAAAGAGCAAACTGTCATTCTACAAGCTATACAGTTTGGATATTTCTCACTGAGAAAGCTTGCCAGTAGCTTCTTGTGGGTCGGTTGTTCTTTCCGGGTATTTCCCGGTTTATTCCTCCACCATTAATACTGGCCGCCATGTATAGCCTATCGTGTGCTGAAAAATGGCGTTAAGCCCAACAACAACAACAACAACATTTCTCTCTCTCTACAATTATTGTTCCCTTCAAAATGTTTACATTTCCAGCTGTTCTATATTCTAAGCAATAAGTCCAGTTCACTGCTCCTAGAACTTTGTCCCACTTTCATTTATTTTATTTATACACTATAAGCACTTAATACCTTCAGTGCCATCTGTACAGTCTTGTATATACAGCATCACTTGTAAGTTCTTGTTCAAAATTTGTGTACCATACCAGTGTTACTTTCAGTTGAAGTCTACTTAATTTTTATATACTTTATGTTCTATTGGTAATAGATCAGAAAAACATGATTTCCATCTTCCATCTGTACAGTGTGATTTCCTGATGTCCATGATCTATCTGTACAGTGTCATGGCCTGATGTCCATCATCCATCTGTACAGTGTGATGGCCTTATGTCCATCATCCATCTGTACAGTGTGATGGCCTGATGTCCATTATCCATCTGTACAGTGTGATGGCCTGATGCCCATCATCCATCTGTACAGTGTGATGGCCTGATGCCCATCATCCATCTGTACAGTGTGATGGCCTGAGTCTATCATCCATCTGTACAGTGTGATGGCCTGATGTCCATCATCCATCTGTACAGTGTGATGGCCTGATGTCCATTATCCATCTGTACAGTGTGATGGCCTGATGTCCATCATCCATCTGTACAGTGTGATGGCCTGATGTCCATCATCCATCTGTACAGTGTGATGGCCTGATGTCTACCATCCATCTGTAAAGTGTGATGGCCTGATGTCCATTATCCATCTGTACAGTGTGATAGCCTGATGTGCATCATCCATCTGTACAGTGTGATGGACTGATGTCCATCATCCATCTGTACAGTGTGATGGCCTGATGTCCATCATTTATCTGTACATTGTGATGGCCTGACCTGATGTCCATTATCCATCTGATGGCCTGATGTCCATCATCCATCTGATGGCCTGATGTCCATCATCCATCTGTACAGTGTGATGGCCTGATGTCCATCATCCACCTGTACAGTGTGATGGCCTGATGTCCATCATTTATCTGTACATTGTGATGGCCTGATGTCCATTATCCATCTGTACAGTGTGATGGCCTGATGTCCATCGGTATAGTGTGATGGCCTGATGTCCATCATCCATCTGTACAGTATGATGGCCTGATGTCCATCGGTACAGTGTGATTGCCTGATGTCCATCGGTACAGTGTGATGGCCTGATGTCCATCATCCATCTGTACAGTGTAATGGCCTGATGTCCATCATCCATCTGTACTGTGTGATGGTCTGTTGTTCATCATCCATCTGTACAGTGTGATGGCCTGATGTCCATTATCCATCTGTACAGTGTGATGGCCTGATGTCCATCATTTATCCGTGCAGTGTGATGACCTGATGTCCATCATCCATCTGTAAAGTGTGATGGCCTGATGTTCATCATCCATCTGTACAGTATGATGGCCAGATGGCCATCATTTATCAGTACAGTGTGATGGCCTGATGTTCATCATCCATCTGTACAGTATGATGGCCTGATGTCCATCATTTATCAGTACAGTATGATGGTCTGATGTCCATCATTTATCTGTACAGTGTGATGACCCGATGTCCATCATTTATCTGTACAGTGTGATGGCCCAATGTCCATCATTTATCTGTACAGTGTGATGGCCTGATGTCCATTATCCATCTGTACAGTGTGATGGCCTGATGTCCATCATCCATCTGTACAGTGTGATGACCTGATGTCCATCATCCATCTGTACAGTGTGATGGCCTGATGTCCATCATTTATCTGTACATTGTGATGGCCTGATGTCCATTATCCATCTGTACAGTGTGATGGCCTGATGTCCATCGGTATAGTGTGATGGCCTGATGTCCATCATCCATCTGTACAGTATGATGGCCTGATGTCCATCGGTACAGTGTGATTGCCTGATGTCCATCGGTACAGTGTGATGGCCTGATGTCCATCATCCATCTGTACAGTGTAATGGCCTGATGTCCATCATCCATCTGTACTGTGTGATGGTCTGTTGTTCATCATCCATCTGTACTGTGTGATGGTCTGATGTCCATCATCCATCTGTACTGTGTGATGGCCTGATGTCCATCATTCATCTGTACTGTGTGATGGCCTGATGTCCATCATCCATCTGTACTGTGTGATGGCCTGATGTTCACCATCCATCTGTACAGTGTGATGGACTGATGTCCACCATCCATCTGTACAGTGTGATGGCCAGATGTCCATCATTTATCTGTGCAGTGTGATGACCTGATGTCCATCATCCATCTGTAAAGTGTGATGGCCTGATGTTCATCATCCATCTGTACAGTATGATGGCCAGATGGCCATCATTTATCAGTACAGTGTGATGGCCTGATGTTCATCATCCATCTGTACAGTATGATGGCCTGATGTCCATCATTTATCAGTACAGTATGATGGCCTGATGTCCATCATTTATCTGTACAGTGTGATGACCCGATGTCCATCATTTATCTGTACAGTGTGATGGCCCAATGTCCATCATTTATCTGTACAGTGTGATGGCCTGATGTCCATAACCATCTGTACAGTGTGATGGCCTGATGTCCATCATCCATCTGTACAGTGTGATGACCTGATGTCCATCATCCATCTGTACAGTGTGATGGCCTGATGTCCATCATTTATCTGTACAGTGTGATGACTGATGTCCATCATCTATTTGTACAGTGTGATGGCCCAGTGTCCATCATTTATCTGTACAGTGTGATGACCTGATGTCCATCATCCATCTGTACAGTGTGATGGCCTGTTGTCCATCATTTATCTGTACAGTGTGATGACCTGAAGTCCATCATCTATTTGTACAGTGTGATGGCCCAATGTCCATCATTTATCTGTACAGTGTGATGGCCTGATGTCCATTATCCATCTGAACAGTGTGATGGCCAGATATCCATCATTTATCTGTACATTGTGATGGCCAGATGTCCATCATTTATCTGTACATTAGTATTGTGTTGCTACTCTTAAATTACTTAGAGGATTGCTATGAAACTTTACACATACATTGCATCCTATAGTCCAGTTGGTATCAACTGAAAATGACCATTCCAGTGGTCTTGTGGTTAGAGCATCTGCTTTGGATGCAGGAGGTCGTGGGTTCAAACCACAGCCGAATCATAACAAAGACTTATAAAAATGGTACTAGCAGCTGCCTCGCTAGACACTCAGCATTAAGAGGTTTGTGTTAGGACTGGTTGACCTGGTGTCAGGATAATGTGACTTGGTGGGACGTCATGCTACATGTCTGTGGCATGATGCACCAGTGCTAGACATCACTATAAACTGCATCACTGCAGACATTGTAGCAATATGACTGCAAAATTGTTAAAGCTATGTAAAAAATCCAAAACACACACTCACACACAACTGAAAATGGTGTTGCTCAGACATCCAATATGGCCAACACAGTGGCCATCACTACCCTTCTTGAATGTTTGGTATCAATATTAGGTTTTCACTAAATGACTTTTTATTGTGCCCAGTTGAACCAAAATGAAAATGGTGCTGATCTGACATCCACTATTGCAACCACAGCATTGTGCTATTGCTACTTCTTGTATCAGCATGGTGTTTTCACTGGAGGAGTCCTTATGATGTCTTGTTAATCTTAAGTGAAAATGGTGCCACTCATGCATCCAATACAGCCACCAAACTGGCAACTTTGAAATCTTATTGCTGCTTCTGAATGGAGTGTCATATCGTCATGGGGTTTTTACTAAGACTTGTGATGTCGTTTCAGCCCTAAATGAAAATTGTACCAATCTGACAGTCGTTTTGGCAACTTCATGCATCTTGAAAATCCTGTTATCGCTACTCCTCTTGAATGGAAAGTCATATGAACAGCAACACATGTCTTATGATGTCTAGTTGGTCATTAATGAAAATGGTGGATGTCAAATTAACCTCCGATATGGACGTTATAGCATCCATCCTGAAGATCTTATTACTGCTCCTAAAAAAAAGTTACATTGACATGGGGTTTTCACCAGAAGACTTGTGATGTACATGTATAGTTGGTCCCAAATGAAAATGGTGTTGATCTGACCTCCAATATGGCCACTGTAGCAGCCATATTGAAAATGCTATCACTTCTCCTCTGATAAGGACAGTCAGATGGTGTAATCTCACAAAGACTTCTTGTGATATCTACTTGGATCTATGTGAAAATGGACCAAACTTTCATCTAAAATGGCCAGCATTGCCATTATCTTAAAAAGCTTATTGATACTTGATGGAAAGTCATATCAACCTGGGGTTTGAACCAGAAGCCTTTTTGTGATATCTGCTTGGATATAAGTGAAAATGGAGTTGTGACCTCCAATATTGCAATGATGGTGTTCATTTTAAAATCTTATTGCTACTCTTAAATGGATGGCATGTTTACGGGGTGTTTGCACCAAAAGACTTGTCACGTTTAGTTGGTCCTACATACAAATTGCGCTGATCCTTGTATTCAATATTGCTAAAAGAAAACAATCAAGAGATTGTTTCAAAACTAGGCAGTTAAAATTAAAGAGCTGTCTTGTATGGAATTTCTGTATATTCTTTTCATTTGTTTGAGCATCAGTCCCTGCAAGGGGCTTTAGTTCTTTGTAATATGATAATTTTCAAATCACTTTGTATTGAATCTTATTAAATCCTTTGTACCCTATCTTCTTGAAACTGTTTGCTCCAAATGATGACTGATTCCAAGATACATGATCAAAATGAGAAGATAAGTTATATCAGCATTTATAGGCAAAGTATAAACTAAGTGCACCAACCTTTACTTTTGCCTCCACGGTTTCAGTAATTGTTTGAATTTACATTCAGAAACTGGCATGTCAGTTTCACAGATGAGCAATATCAGACCTACATGGGACTCATTTCCTTCTTTTTCCAATTTCCGTCATATTCATGAAATATTAAAAATTAATGAAAATAATAATTTTTCAATTTTAGGAAAAATATCAATTTCACTGAAAAAAGTTTAAATATTTTTTAATTTTTAAGTGTAGCAAAAAAATGTGTGTCTGGTACTGGTTTTCTTTGTATGTAATAAAATTATGTTCTAATGAGGAGAAAAAAAATGTTCCATTGGGTTCCTGAGAAAAGGTTTTTGTTTCACACACACAAAGAGAAAAGATTCCACTTCATTTTCTTGAGACCACAGATACAAAACCATGCATATTTTTAGGGTTTTATAAATTATGCCAATTTAGAAAATCAGCATTTTGATACCAATTATTGCTTGACCCTATGTTATTGTTGCGCTGCACGTTGTATGGCTTAAATCATTGCTAGTGTATATTAACCACAGGATGTGCATGCAACTCTTTTTATTCCTCATCTGTCTTCTGTTCAAAAATTTAACGCTTTCTCCATCTTAAGTTTTCAATTTGTTCACCAGCTCTGAAAGCTGACACTGCTAGGAACTAGTCATCTTGTACCAGAATGTAATAAACTGTCTTGGCTGTAATTGTTTGTACACTTTTTCATATGAAATATGTTTTTTATGTATGCAAAATTACAGATAACAATTGCAAAATTTATTGACCTTCAGTTTGCAGATCTTTAATAAGAAAGTTCCATGCAGACAACATTAAAAAGAAAAAAAAAAACTACTAATAATATATGGATTAATGATGCATGATAAATTGAAGAGTACAAAAAGTTACAGTTTACACTGTGAGTGCTTGATTAATTTAAAGAAAAA
>JAECUM010004985.1:0-35955 GCA_016617855.1 Megalonaias nervosa
GTCAGTGTGGGTATGTGAGAAAGCTTGCTGGTAGCTTCTTGGTGGGTTGGTGGTTCTTTCCAGGGTTTTCCCGGGTTCTTCCTCCATCAGTTATATTGGCCACCATGTGTAGCCTATGTTATGCTGAAAAATGGTGTTAAACCCTATAAGAACAACAAAAACCATGATTAACTGGTTTCCTCTTAAACAAAGTATATAGAAATATAATTTTTTCTTTCAGAAACTACTATAGAAATTCACTCAACACCACTATTTTATTCCACTTTAAAGGTTTTAAAAACTAATTATTTTATGCTCATTTTTTTCGCCGTTAACTTTACATTGTCAGAATCGTGCAATATTTTAAGATATTGCACTCACATGCACTTCATATTGTACTCACGTGTGCCCAGTAGTGTATTAGGAACTACTTTGTAAACAAATCATGTACACTCACGTAGTAGACGCTTTACATTTTGGTTGATTAAATTTGTATCTGGATGAACTAAAGCAGATGTTTTATGGGCTGCCACATACCAGCTGCTTTGCCACATTCGACGTTAACTTTTTTGATACAATGTTTTGGATTTAGGCTAGAGATAGATACCAGACAGGTCTGGGTCCCTACAAATAACATGCAAGTGACAAGGCATAAACATATCTTCTTTAGCTGGTAATAAGAATGGCAAAAAGTACACTTTTACAGTTTTACGTCCTGAATTTCCTCAAAATGTACTTTCTTAGTTCTGCAAATCTGAATTACATGAGCCCTGTCATGGGTTCTAAAGCTTGATTACACATTTTGAAATTGTGCTGTAATTTCGACTACATTCCAAGAGCAATTACATCCTCCTTACTGCACTCAAAATTAAATAAACATTATATTCCATAGCGTCTTTTTGATAAATACAATTGAAAGACTTCATATTTTTCCCACATTATGATTCCAAACATTCAATGACAGAACAGAAACACTTGCAGACATCAAGATGCTGCTCCCTTGCTGCTGAAATCAGATGTACTTCATGTAGAATTGACACAGATAAATCCAGTCATTATCACAAAATTTAGTAGAACCAAAAAAAAAATACCAAAATCTATTCATTCCAGACTAAATGGAAAAGTTGTTGCAATGCACATTCATTCACAATATGACTCTAAGTTTCAATTTTAAGTAGACCAAAACGCCATTTTATTTCAAAAGTGATGTCTACCGCGCAACTAAGTTCAAATTTATCTGGGCGGAGTTATATGCACATTAATAATGTTGTTGTTGTATACTGATGAATCTGTGCTTGTGTATTTAGTTTGGAATACAGCGTACATTCAGTTACTTTGTTTCTTGTTGTGTATTTTTGTTTATATAGTTAAGCATTAGGTAGAATAAGAAAATGAGCATATAATACCAATACAGGTATATCCATCCGAAAAACTTGTTCATATTTTCCCGTACAAATGCAGCAACCTATAATTATTAATTGATAACAACCTGACATACTAACGTGAAAATAGGTAACAACTAATTAAAAGGTATTTCCAATAATTTGCTCAGGTTCCCAAATAATACTTGGAGGATGACAATAAAATTTACTTATTTTGTTTTTTTTTTTCTTTTTTAATTTGGGCCTTAGCTTCATATATTTTGTTGACATTGCTGCCATGATTTTCATACCTTTTCTTTATGATGTACTACCTTGACTTAGACCCAGATCTGCCATAAAAATTATGTGCTGGCAGATAAGGGTCTATGCAATTCAGTTGAAGTCACGATTAAAGCTGGTACACCATGTGATAATAGTTCCATCTGACTTCCGTCATTTAGTTTTTGTAATTCTTAACAATGTTTTAAATGCCTTAAATATTAGTAAGATTTATTGTTTGTCACTTAAGAACAGCATCATTTCAAATGTCTTGTAATGTGTTCCAGAGTTCAAAATTTCAGTTATTATTATTATTAATGTTAGTCAGAGATTGCACTAATTGAATATGATGTCTAATATCATTTCCTAGGTTTTTAGTTTGACATTGACTGTTTATCATGAGTGTCTTTGTAATTGAAAGTCAATTTTTTTATAAGCACACCATCTTGTGTTGGCAGTGGAAATGGTTTCCGTCAGAAGGAAATGACCAGACACACCTCAGTCTCTTTTAAAGACTTTCCAGATGATGGAGAAGAAGAACATCAGGACTGTGGCTTAGATCAGGTTGGTCACCTTCTCTCCAATGTTTAAGGGAAAATCCTGGTTAAGTATAAGACGCACTCGTTCAAAAGAATTTATTTTATTTATTAATATGTAAAATTTTAACGAACCATTAATCCACCATTTAACCCTTCAGCTCATGTAAGCACTTTCAGATGTCTCTCCCGTATCCCCTTGTCATGGAAGTGCAATTGGACAGTTTCATCTGATTTGCATGTAAGAGTGTTTGGACACCTCTGTACCATCTGCGCTGAAATGCGTTTGGATTCCTACAATAAAACATCAACCATTTTGAGCTGTTTTCATAGCACCACTTTTGGGGAACACCTCCATTAGAAACAACAGGCAATGAGGTAAATGGCTATTACTGTCATATGACATGGCTACTATTTAAGATCTACTAATCTGCTGTTTAACTGGTTCAGATTCTCAACTCAAGAAAATGGAGGATGTTGAGTTTATTCAGCACTTTCTTGAGTTTGGATGATTAGAATTACAGCAAGGAAGGCTTCAGTAAGTAAATATAGGCGAACCAAATATAGGCTCTGATGCTGATTTAGGCAAAAACTGATTTTTGATAATTTATCAGATTTTGATGATTTAGCGATGTAGACATAGTAAACTGGTAGATTTCAAGGTTGAGAAAGATAACTATAGTCACATAGCTTTAATGACTTGATGGGGAACGAGTTCTCCCAAGATTTTGAAGTATATAAAAATTCTTCCATGAAAAATAATTATACAGCTATAAAAGATCACTGTTTAATTTTAAACCTCGCCATAGATAACATATGTACAAAAAAGGTAAAAAGTTTAAAATTTATTTTGAATTAAACATATACTACACTGCTGTAAATTTTATAGGCAGGCCAATGCATATTGAGTCTTTCAGGTAACAGGTATTTTGTTTATAGCACACAGCACTGTGTAGCTTGGGCACAACAGCTTACACAACAATGGACTTGATGAGGTAAAGGGTGAAGGATAAATTAGTCATCAGTTTCTCAATTATTTCAACACAGGAGGTTTGCCATTTTCTCTAAGAGGGCACTGCATCTGTGACATATAAACAACACCTTTGGTTATGGCAGTGTTAGCACTGGCAGTTGTATTGAACTCAGCTTTATCATCATGCACGTCAGTTTCATAAGGGGGAGAGTGTGCATATATTTGTATTGGAAGTATGACTGTATCACTTGGCTGCAATTTCGGTCATAAACTATTTGATACACTTTTTCTTACTGTAATGCATATAATAATTTTTAACAAATGGCTGTTTTGTGTTGTGAAAGGTGTATACTAAGACAAATTAACTATTGTGGTCCATCACTTGAATAACCCATCTGACCAGCAGCCACCTGCTCTGTACAGCCAGAATCCCATGGTACTGACAAATTTATGTTCAAAAGTACCCCTAAATGACAGCCACCTCTCTAACATGGCCAGCAGCCGGCATATTAATGCAAAAACTGTTAAATTTAACATTTGCAACCGTCCACATAATGATTGTTTACAGATATTTGCTGATTTCTCAGTTCAACACATTGACATTTGCTCATTTGTTCCAGCATGCCTATAAAGTAACTTTAATCCAATGAAGAGGAATGTAATTTGTTTATCCTTACAGCTTTGTGTTCCTTCGATGTTAGGATTTGCCATTTTGATAATCACTGGCAATTATCACCACAAATAATTATCAAGATGACAAAAGCCAATTGCTGCAAAGCACAGTATTTTTCAGCTCAAGTCAGTGTGACATCCAGTCAGAAAATAGTAAAATGGTATCTTAACCAGACAGAAATTGAAAACAGTCAATGAGGTAACAAGCACACATCCTTTGTAAACATTGAATATCTTGTGTGGTAACAACAGAATCGTCAATGAAGGAACAAATTTTTGTGAAAAGTGCAAAATATTGTCCAACATACTCAGTTTAGTCCAAAAAGTCAAAGCAATTCAACTAAATCAAAAGAATGAGAGTCCTTTGATCACTACTGATTTAATTTCAGAGAGATTTTAATAAAAATCATCAGTATACATTCAGCTGCAGTGAGTGGAAAACAGAATCAGCAGACATGCAGGGATAGTTACAGCCAATGTTTGTGCCCAGAATTTACGGAAAAGGTGGCTTTGCATCCCAGTTGATGATTATTCATAATTTGATGCTAGGTTGACAATGCCTAACTCACCGAGGGTTAAAGACCCAATCGGCTACCCTCAGCCTAGTTTGGCCAGCCAGTCAAGGCTGTTTTCCGGGATGTGGCCACTGCGCATGCCACAGTTTCTTGGAACCACTTCTTGGAGCCACAGGTGAGAGCTGGGTGCCAAGTGGGGACCAAAAGTGGGCGAGCTACCCCCAAAGGAGTACGACTGCTTCCCCCAACCAGAGGTGCTTCCCCTCCCTGGACACCCCATATACCTAGCATGTGAAGACTTGATTCGGCAGCCTGCGCGGAGGAACCACCAGCTGGTCAACAGGCAGAAAAGCAATTCCCAGCAAAGTGCTGTGGAGCGCTAAGAGCACGACGAGACACGTAGGTTGTCCTGGTCATCCACTGCACTCAACTCCGTCTCCGGCTGTCTCGACTTTGTCGTGCTGCTGGACTCAGATGGTTTTGGGTGAGAGAGTGAGGTAGACGAACTGTGCAACTCTTCCTCACTTAAAACAAATTCACTGCACAAGTCACTCTTGTCATCCACCCATCCCATTTCATCACCCACCAGAGTCCTGTGGCGACAGGCAAGCGACGAAGTGGCAGGTGTGGGTACACTGGCAGCCATAACCACAAACCTGCATGCAGGCAGCTCAGGCCATTAGGGTCGTTCACCACTGACACAGAGCAGCAGTGGAGTCCGGCAACCCCCTGAGCGACTGAGCAGCCCTCTTCAGGAATGCACTGCTCACCTCCGTGGCATGAGGAAGGGGCTAGAAAAGGTGCCCTAAACATTGCCTGCTCAAAACCTCCCTAGCCAGCTTACCATGGCTGGCGGGGACCCTACTCCAGCGGTTGAAATACAAAGAAGATGAGGATTGTTCCTCTCACACTTGGCGCATGGAATGCGCGCACCTTACTGGACAGAGACGATGCGGAAAGACCCCAGGGGAGAACCGCCCTAATAGGAAAGGAACTCGCCAGATAAAACATGGACATTGCTGCCTTGAGCGAGACCTGGCTTGCAGGCGAAGGCGAACTCTGTGAAAGGGGCTCCGGATACACCTTCTTTTGGAGCGGTCGAGGAAGTGAAGAGCGCCGTGAGGCTGGTGTCGGCTTTGCAGTGAAGACAGCACTGATTGACAAATTGGCTGGACCACCCAAGGGAGTAAACGACAGACTCATGACCATGAAACTCCCCCTCTTGTCTGGAAAAAAGCACCTTATCATCATCAGTTGCTATGCTCCAACCATGACCAACCTGGATGAAGTGAAGGCCAAGTTCTATGAGGATCTTCACTCCGTCATCGCTGATGTTCCAGTGGCAGATAAGCTCGTCATTCTTGGCGACTTCAATGCAAGAGTAAGCTGTGATCATGTTGCTTGGGAAGGAGTGCTAGGAAAACATGGAGTGATCCACTGTAACAGCAACAGTCTCCTCTTGCTCCATACTTGTGCCGAGCATGAACTGCTGATCACCAATACAATCTTCCGCCTCCCTACCCGTAACCAGACGTCATGGATTCACCCTCACTCTAAGAACTGGCTTCTCATCAATTACATCATTGTCAGGAAGACGGACAGGCAGGATGTGCGTGTGACAAAGTCCTTGTGTGGCACCAACTGCTGGACAGATCACCGCCTCATCATCACCAAGCTCAACATCTGCATTCAGCCCAAAAGATGCCCGCAGGGAAAGAAGGCTCCAAAACGACTAAACATCACCAAGCTGAAATGCACCAGTACCAAACAGTTGCTCGTGGATGCCCTGGAAGAACGTCTGAAATCCACCCCCCTGGAAAATCAGAATGTGGAGACCAACTGGGCGGCTTTCAGAGAGCTGGTCTACAGCACAACATCGGAAATCCTAGGACACTCAACCAGAAAGCACCAAGACTGGTTTGATGAGAACTGCGACGAGATCAAGCAGTTGCTGGATGAGAAACACAGCCTCCATCAAACCTACCTCAACAGCCCCAAGTCCACCTCCAGGAAAGATGCATACAACAATATACGCAGAACTGTATAGCAGAAACTCCATCAGATGTGAGACACATGGCTGAGCAATAAAGCTGATGAGATCCAGTGCTACGCAGACAGGCATGACATGAAGAACTTCTACAATGCCCTGAAAGAAGTGTATGGACCTACATCCTCTGGATCATCACCCCTTCTCAGCGCAGACGGGAACACACTATTTACTGACAAAGAGAAGATTTTTGTACGATGGGCTGAACACTTTGACAGCATCCTGAATCGCCCTTCATCCATCAACGATGAAGCCATAAGTTGTCTCCCCCAATTAGTCATCAACAAAGCACTGGATGACCCTCCAACCTTGCTTGAGACACAGAAAGCAATACGTCTGCTCTCCATTGGCAAAGCCCCTGGTTCAGACTCCATCTCAGCTGAAGTCTACAAGGAAGGGATCGCAGCCCTGATAGAAAGGCTCCACCAACTGTTTTTACTGATGTGGCAGCAAGAGACAATCCCCCAGGAATTCAAAGATGCTTCATAATCCACCTGTATAAGCGCCAAGGAAACCGCCAGGCCTGTGACAACCACCGGGGTATATCCTTGCTCTCAATCGCAGAAAAGATATTTGCCAGAATCCTATTGAACTGCCTCACTACGCACCTTGACCAGGGACTCCTGCCAGAAAGCCAGTGTGGATTCCAGAAAGAACGTGGGACCATCGACATGGTGTTTGCTGCAAGGCAGCTACAAGAGAAATGTCAAGAGCAAAACGCCAACCTTTTATCCATCTACATCGATTTGACAAAGGCCTTTGATACCGTCAGCAGAGTAGGATTGTGGAAGGTAATGGCCAAGTACAGATGTCCGAAAAAATTTATATTCGTGGTGCAGCATTTCCATGATGACATGCAGGCATGAGTCCAGGAAAATGGAGAGACATCTGAGTCATTCCCAGTAACCAGTGGCGTCAAGCAGGGTTGTGTTCTGGCACCAACACTGTTCAGTCTGTTGTTCTCCATCATGCTGACTAATGCTTTCAGAGACGGAGATGTTGGAATTGGCATCAGGTACCGTACAGATGGAAAACTGTTCAACCCCAGGAGGCTTCAAGTAAAAACCAAGGTTATGACAGACACCATCAGGGAGTTCTTTTTTGCTGATGACTGCACCCTCAGTGCTGGCTCAGAAGCCGACCTGCAATGCAGCGTTGACAAGTTTTCCAGCTCCTGCACAAGCTTTGGTCTCACCATCAGTACAAAGAAGACTGAAGTCCTGCATCAGCCGGCCCCTGGAAAGCCCTATGTTGAGCCCAACATCACCGTCAACAGCCAAAAACTCAACGTAGTGAACCGTTTTACCTACCTTAGCAGCACACTGTCACAGAGCATCACCATTGACGACGAGGTGAACCTCCGCATTGCTAGAGCCAATGCAACCTTTGGCAGACTGTATGCCAACATCTGGAATAGAAGAGGCATCAGCATCACGACCAAACTAAGGGTCTACAAGGCAGTTGTGCTCCTCACACTACTTTACGCATGCGAAATGTGGACGATGTATCAACGCCATGCCTGGAAGCTAAACCACTTTCATACCACAAGTCTCAGGAAAATCATCAACATCAAGTGGTAGGACAAGGTTCCAGACACTGAGGTACCTGCCCAAGCAGGTTGATCCATCATCCACACCATCCTGATGCAGTCCCAGCTATGCTGGGCAGGACATGTTGTACGCATGCCAGACAACCGGCTGCCTAAGAGACTCTTCTATGGTGAGCTACAGAAAGGACAGCGATCCCACAGAGGTCAGAAGAAATGCTTCAAAGACAATCTGAAAGCTGCATTGAAAGTGTTTAACATAAACCCTGATTCATGGGAGCAAACAGCCAGCGATCGAGTCACTTGGCATTCCTACATGCACAAAGGCTCCAAGTTGTGCGAATCTAGCAGGACAGCAGCTGCAGAGCTGAAGAGGCAAGCCAGAAAAGCACGCGCCATCAACCCTCCTGGGGATGTCCCACTCATCCCATTGTCCCTTCTGCAACCGAACCTTCCGTGCAAGGATTGGCCTCATCAGCCACCTGCACACGCACAGAACAGAACCAGCCCCTCCAACCCTCGGATGATGAGAGTGGTCTTCGTCGACTTGATGGATGAACAACAACACAACATTCATAATTTAAACAAAAATAACGTTGATATTAGTTTCATCACATTAAGTTGATTATCTGATAATATTCCTGTGATTTTAAAAGAAAATATTAAATATTGAAAATATTAGTTAAGCCTTTCAAACTTTATGTGTAGTTATTATATCTGTGTTATCCCCTCTCTAGACAGGCAACCACATTTATAAGGCCACTTTGTTGCTGCAGATGGAGTGGTCTTAAAAGAGAGGGACCACAATATGCCAAACAACACATTCTGTCCTTGATCAATCTTCCTGTTGGGTTTGTGATTCATGGTTCTTGGTTAGAGGCCTAGTTACACTAATGAAGCCTAAAAAATTTACAAATTAATGTAACATTAAATAGTATTGCTACATTTTTCTTCTACATTGAACCCTGCTATAACATGGTCATTGGGGTCCTCAGTATGCCATTGTGTCACGTAATGTATTGTGCAATACTGAGACAAATCAGTTAACTGAATGAATTATTTGCATGTGTATCCTTTTGACTATACAAGATGGGGATGGGGGCACATAAAATGATCTTCATTGACAGTTTTACTAAAATTGCATATTAAACAAGAAATTCATAAAAAGGTGATTACATATGAAATATTATTTATTTGCAGAGAACAGTGCATAGGCAAATGCATGTATAAGAGAATTGGCAACTGAATAGTGCAAATAGTGTATGTGTACCCATCAACTGCTCTCATTGTATCCATTTTAGTAATTACATCTAAAATGTGCACAAAGAAGCATAATTTCTATAATTTTCTTTGCTAGATTTCATTTGAATCCACATATTTAATATCTTATTAATAAACTTACATTAAGTTTAAAAAAACCCACTGTAATGTAGATTTTTGGAAATATTCAACAGGACAGATTTTTGACTTGAGAAAACAAAAGCCATAACCAAACATTTGGGGTTTCTAATAAGAAACTTATTTAGGCTAATCAAAATAAATAACTGATACACATTCATGGTTATTTGTCTTCATAATGTACTTGAAACAAATTTAGCAACAGGTGCAAATCTGGATCAGATATTCTCTACAAATACTTGTTTTAAAATGAAATCTAAACAAGCCTTACCAAAGTTTGGAAGTAACCATTTCATTTGATGGGTCAATCTTTAACAAATATTTAAAATGACAGAAGCAATGATAAATTA
Organism: Megalonaias nervosa; assembly: GCA_016617855.1. Lineage (NCBI taxonomy): Eukaryota > Metazoa > Mollusca > Bivalvia > Unionida > Unionidae > Megalonaias > Megalonaias nervosa. Next base: position 9,657 of record JAECUM010004985.1, read on the forward strand.
AATAAGCCCAGTATGGTTTGAAATATGTTATGACACTGATTTTTCACCACTGCACAGCAAAACGGAGTACAATATTATTTTATTAGATAAAATGGTTCTGTTCTAGTCAGCTGCCAACTACAGTAATAGTACATTCACAACCTAGCATTTACATTTACAAGTGTCTTGCATATATCATAGAGATCTGAAGCTAATTGCTTGACTTCTTTTTTGGAAATAAAAAAAGATTGAATCAGAATTTAAGTGTGTAGGTCAAGTCATATGATAACTTCAAAACTTTCATGAAAGACATAATGTGGAGATATATTTATGGACTTAATTTTCAGAGGTAAGATGAGGGGGGGGTTGTTGAGTTTATGTCTGTACATGTATGTGTTAAATCAGTTTAAGTATCAATCTTTTTAATTATTACATCCAATCTCTCACAGTGGTTATGATAGACTTGGGTAGCAAGTGACATCATATTGGTATTGTCATAATCACATTATTTCTAGCTGTGTAGTAAGCATTGATTTTACAAAAGCTGACTACCTTCAGTAAATGATGAGCAACCATTTGTCAAACAATGTAGACTCAGATCTGTCATTGCAGTTTGCAGCAGAAGATCAGGGTCTTTTGAAAGCATAATTAGAATGAACATCTGTATTCTTAGACTCAAAGCTGCTGGCACATTATATGATAAATGTATATTTTGAGTCTATGTCATTCACAGCCAGGTTCACATTATACATGTGGTATTTTACATTCCTCATACAGTGTTTTACATGGGTAAATGTGGTATTTTACAGCCATCATACAACAGGTTTCTGTTAGGTTTTACATGGGTAAATGTGGTATTTTACAGCCATCATACAACAGGTTTCTGCTAGGTTTTACATGGGTAAATGTTGTGTTTTACATTCTTCAAACAACAGATTTTCAATAGCTTTTTCACAGGTAAATGTACTATTTTACAGACATCTAACTGCAGGTTTCTGTCAGTTTTTGTCCAGGTAAATATGCTATTTTACAGCGATTGTACAGCAGGTTAAAAAAACCTTTAGTGACTTCTTTTCCAAAACCACTGAAATGAATATGACCAAATTTGATAAAATGCATCCTGGCATGGAGACTTTTGATGTTGTATGAATGATGCTGATATGCCATCAAAAATGACCATCTTTACTCGAATTTAAAAAAAACTTTTAATCAACTTAATGATTTAACCCCACCCTGAAACAAATGCTCATTAAAATTTGACCAAATTTGACAGAAATCATCCTGTCTTGGAGGGCTTTTAAAATTTTTACAAATGATACTAATCTACTGTCCAATAGTACCACTATTACTATAAATAGAAAACATGAAAACAACTTCTTGTGAAACAAACTGCTAAACAAAATTTAACCAAACTTTACAGAAAGTGCCTTTTCATAAAGGGCTTTTAAATCCATTAAACTGATGCAAATCCACCATCAGATATGATTGCCATTACTAAAAATAAAAAGAAACTTACCATCATTACTAAAATTATAAGTCCTTTAAATAATTTCTTTTCAAAAACCACTCAACAGACATGGACCAAAATTTGACAGGAAGTGTTCTGACATGAAGAGCTTTTAAATTTATACAACAAAAAGTGCTGATTTGTGATAAAAATATGGCTGTTGTGACTACAAATTGAAAAACCTTTAACAACATGTGGATTCTCATTGCCATCTAGGATTAATTCTTTTATCCAATACCAAATGGACTTGTCACATTGACAATATTTTATAAACAGCATTATGTCAAATAGCTAATCTACGAAAACTAAAACAAAAGCTAAGTAGGCAAATTTTATCAAAACTGTATATAACTTGTATCATGCCTATCTTGGAATATGCCAGTGTAGTCTGGGATGGATGCTCGTTAATCAGATCACAAAAATTGGAAAAACTACAGCTTGAAGCGGCAAGAATGGTTATAGGACTTCCAAAATACACTGGTAGGCAGTCTCTCTATTTTGAAACAGGGTGGGAAGGTCTGCAGTCTAGAAGATAAAGACAAAAATTACTAATGCTCTACAACATTAAAATGAACCAAACTCCAGACTATATCTTTGAATTACTCCTTCCCCCTGTGTCTGAACAAACAAATTATAACCTTTGACGGTCAAACAATATGGTCATTTGCAGTTTCAGCCTAAATTCTACCAAATCATCTTTTATAGCTTCAGCAGTATCTTTGTGAAACAATCTCGAACAGGATACTCAATATAGTATGTCTTACAGTGCTTTGAAAAAGAGTTTATGTCCAAAAATTATATCTAGCAAAATGCCAAGTTTTTATTAACTGAACACTGGATATTATCCATACTAGATAACAATACAGTGTAAGTTCATTAAAAGCTGATCTTTACTGTTCAGCTTTGAAACTCCTTTTTGTTCATGCGGTGGGATTGATACCACCATGCACTTTTTCATGTTCTGTCCCAAGTACAGTAGAGAAAGAGCCAGGTTGATGAGAAATTTACTTTCAGTGTCATATGCAACTATCAGGTTAGATTTACTGCTTTGGAGAAAAGGCAGTGCATATGAAAAATATAGAATTTTGCATCATGTATGCAAAAATATAACTGCTACTGAAGGATTTCAATAACTTACTCAAACTGTGATTACTGTCATTTTCTCTCTCTCTCTCTCTCTCTCTCTCTCTCTCTCTCTCTCTCTCTCTCTCCCACACTCTCTCTCTCTCTCTCTCATCATTATTCATTTTTATGTGGTCATGTTGAATATGATGCAATATTTGTATCATGTAGGGAGAGGGCTAATTTAAGTTGTTAGAACTTGTGCCCAATGCCATTGTATCCTATTATATCAATAAAATATGTTTAAACAAACAAACGAACTCTGTTAACCAAAACTACAGAAGCTGACTTGCTTTCTTTAGCGACAACATCACAACAGACAGTATTACTGACGTAGCTGCTAATACGACCAATGCCATACTCGATTCACAGAGAGGGAGTTTAAAAGAAGTATTGACCTAGGAAAAAAAAAAACAAAAAAAACCGCAGATTCTGATCCTGTTAAAGTTTCACTTACTGGAGAAGGATTACCAAACACGTTTTATTCTCAAAGATTACTTTTAAACAAAACATTATTCTCAGCGATTGCTTTTAAACAAACATTATTCTCATGGATTACTTTTAAACAAACATTATTCTCAGGGATTACTTTTAAACAAACATAATTTCAGGGACTGCTTTTGAACAAAACAGTCTCGCTATCTAATTTATGAAGTGTTCAAGTTAAGTTTAGAAAAAGAAACATCGAAAACAAGTCGCTACCAATTAATCTTGGAGGAATTTCATTATTTTAAAACAAAAATAAAAATAATTACTAATTTCATTTATTAAAGAGAGATTCTACATGTGTCATAGGTAAAAAAATAAAGTTTTTAGATGGAATTTAAATAACCCTTCCTTGTACAATGTGATTACACAAAATATTTACGGTGTACTTGCCCAACACTTTGGTAATATGCAGGGTAACCAATTGTGGATAAAAAAATAAAGTACACATTGGATTTAGTATTCGCCGAACACAAATGAATCTTACATTTTATTATCATTATCTGTACATCAATATTTACAAGAAGATTTTTAATAGAAAATGGGTAGATAAAGACAATGATGCAATAATTATTTATTACAATGAAAAATTATAATTTTTGTTAAGCCATTAGTCGGTATTTATTACTGAAGAAGTACTTTGTTTCTTGTGGATGACTGTGCAAATTTAGATGATGCAAACAATAAGACAACAAACATTACCACGTGTAAACTATGTTTAAGAGGTACTTACAGCGAAATAGCTGGATGCAGAATAGTTCAAATTAATGATAGATGAAATAGTTCAACAAATTAGAAAGGGAAATGAAAGTAAACTTTTAATGAGGTCGAATATTCGTTTGATTACAAGGTTGTAGGAGAACCTCCCTAGGATCGAGAATAAACATTTTGAAGTCTGTTTATCCGCGAAATATCTGTTTTCATCAGAACAAATCGGTGAAACTTTATTGAATGCAATATTGACAGTCTTGTTATGGTAGGATCTAATTGACTGTATCTCTCTGCGATTCGTAGTTTGTTTGAAACAACCTTTGCACAGTTCCAGTTTTAAGAAATGTTTCTTAATAACACAATTGTAATACCTTTATACATTTTTTCTACATCTGTGCTGAATGAATATAGCTTACTTCTAATTTCACAAACTTCTTATATCGGAATGAAGTTTAATTCGTTTTTTAAAAAAGTCCTGGCATTGTTTAATTTACATGTACTATGCCAAAACATTGTCTTTTTGTAGCCACATGTGTAACACCACCACCACCCAAAAATATTGCTACCCAACCCACAACCCCACCAAAAATCGTCTTTTTGCTTGAAGTCACATGTATTAAAAAGAAAAAAAAAATATTTTCTTTTTGTAGTCACATGTGCAAAAGAAACCCCGCAAAATATACTGCTTTATATCCTCATAAAATACGTATCAGCATGAATACGTAGAGAATCTGTATATGTCTTTAGAAGTTTCATTTTACCGCCATAATGGTTTTTGAGTGTGTTGTAGCAGGAGTCCTACATAAGTTATTTATTTACTTGCTTTTAATGCTATAAAGCCACCATCATTTGAGTTTTGTTACTTTTTCATACTAACGAGTGCCATATCCGCGCCTACTTTGACTCATCGCTCAAAGTTAATGACTTTTTGCAGTTTTATGTATTCTTCTTCATTTGTACATAGTCTTATTTCAGTTCTCTTTCTTAAATTAATACATCACTTCTCCTAAGTTTAAAGATTCATTTTCAAAGTAATTATTTTTCTTGTTTGTCTTAATACTTAATAACATATATATATATATATATATATATATATATATATAGTAGTATATATATATATATATATATATATGTATATATATATATATATATATATATATATATATATATATATATATATATATCTTCTGTATTTTTAATTGGACATGCAATTTCAAATAGCGATAGTGAATAACATATTTATTTTTATTTTTTTAAATATGTATAACAATTCAGGTGCTAAAAGTTGAATTTGTTTTATTTATTTTTATATAATGATTTCCTTTAATATGGAGATGAGTAAGTCAAATCTATAACTAATCTTCAAGGTCAAAGATGTCTGCCTGAATCGGCAATCTACCTGACTAAAATAAACCCTCTACAAGGAAATCTTATTCCAGCTTGCTTATATAATATGCATAGAGATTGTTCCGTTAACCAATCTTTAAATTCAGAATGTATTAGTCGATTTTTGTCTATGTTCCGTGTTTCGTTTATTTCATATATAAAAATTCTGTCATGTTTAATTGTGCAAACAATTGGTTGATATTTTTGCATGCAACTGGAGTTTTAGAATCATAGTACAAAAATATTAAATATTTCTTTAACTCGATCGCAACAGTATGTTTCTGAAGGCTTTTGCTTTGCTAGCTAGAAATAAAAGTGTAAAATATGGTCAAAATATTAATTCCAAGCCAGAAAATAACAAAAGTATTAATTCTTCAGTTAAGGAAATAAAGACAAACATAATTTCTTCTTTTAAAAAAATTAGAGGAATAGCAATTAACTTTTTATGAAAATCACATAGAAATTGCCTCAGTAAATAATGAAGTTTAAATTTTAAAAGCTATAAAGTTTAAAAATAATCATTTTAAACTTGATGCAAGTATATATTTTAATTTTCCAACAACTGTTTTTAATTTAAATCTCGATAACATTATAGCTTTTTCTAATTCTCTTTGTACGGATCCAGTAAAAAAGTAAAACAGATTATTTAATATTTAAACGTAAAATTTTACCAACACATAATCATGTCCCGTTATATATTATAATGGTAACAGGTAATCCTTCAGATTAGGTTAATAACAACTGCTGTGATTTAAATAATGATTTACTTTCAAATTATTGTGCACATCTGGAGAGGACGACGAGACTGCCTACCAATATATTTTTAATTGTAAGAAACATACAGTACCAAGACTAAGACTAATGCATGGCTTAAACCAGTCATTGATCCCTGTCAGTACTAATGTACTGCTGTTTGGATCATCAAATGACCTAAACACTCGCATCTTTCAAATCTTTCAGACTTTAATTAAAGATTCTAAAACATTTCAATAATTCTCTAAGATAAATTACCTACTGGCACGATCTCCCACCGGTACCAGCCATGGAACCCCTTAATAAGCCCCCAACCCCTTTCACTTACACTTACCCTTACACTTACTTTGTATTATCTTTTCAATTACAATGAATGTTTCGATGTTCATTTGAATTAATGCACTGTATTTCTGATCCACGTATAAGTATATATACGTACTGTTAGTCCATGCCACTTTTCATCAATCTACCTGAGTATTTGGGAGAGGGCTGTTGCTAAGTTGTGAGAACTTGTAGCCCGACCCCATGTGCTGTAATCAGGACCGTGGAGAGCGATCACGGGCCCTGGGGTAAGTTCAAACAAATATTTTATTTTATAAAATTAAAAAGTGTAACAAAATATGTTTAAAACCAAGGATTCCTCAGTTACATAAATATAATTCAGAGAAAATTCAGGTAGATTCTATAATTTAAAAGTTTGTAGGAACTGCAATCATAAAGAGAAGAATCTTTCATTACATCCCAATTTCATATTTTTTATGAATCATTTTCTCGCTTTAAGAGGATTTAAAAAAAAAAAAATATGCAGAGTTGTGCGTGTTCGCTTAAAGTCATATATCGAGTGTACAGCATAGATCCAGATATTTCTATGTAATGCATATTGATTAGCAGATTTCGGGCTATGGTGTTCGCTTTAAGTCATGTGTTGAGAGTAAAGCATAGTACCAGATATTTCCATCTAATGCATATTACACTGGCAAATCTGTGTTTTTGTTGTTCGCATTGTGGTGTGCGTTATATACACAGATAATAATACACAAAATGGAGCCAATATTCCATTTGGTATAAGAAATCTATTTCCTTTTTCAGTTGCAATATCATACCACGTGATGTGTGTGTACACAAACTGGGCGCAGTACAGGGCTGAGCCTGCGAAATTCAACCCGGACCATATTGACCCTTTACTCTGTACCCATATTATGTATGCGTATGCTAAGCTTCAGGGACACCAACTTTCTCCAGTAGAATGGAATGACAAAGCATTGTAAGCTTACAAAGTTTAAAAATTAAGATTTATTTTGTATACATGAGTACTTTCTCATCCAATTCAGTAATTTATTTTATTTTATTTATCAACTGACCATATGTCTGTCTGTCTGTCTCTATGTATGTATGTTTAATTCGTATTATTTGTTGGCTTTTCTTAAAGACTATGTGTTATGTATATCTGTATTTTGTACTTGACCTTGTCAAAATTCAAGTTCACTGTGGACCTGACCAGGGACAATTATTATGTAAACAACATAATACATAGCTAAACTTTTCTCTCTTGTGGATGATCATTATATTTGGATGTCAACCTGGTTTTTTTTAATCCGAGTTTAGGACATAGTTTTTCACTTGGAAATTCCTAAACTTGTTGACAACTTGGAATGTTTTAGTGAGGAGGCTTACATTCATCCGGGATCCATAACTATGTATTAGCGTGTTAACATTTGGAAGCAGAATCATTCTTATTTTGGTGTTCATATTTTCAATTGGGTAGTTTTATTTATTCAAGTATTATTCACTGAAAAGAACATTTTTGGATTATATCATTGTGATACCTCACAAGACTGTTAGCACATCATCACAATCTAAGCCACTGACATAACACGTTTGAGGCTATAGGCACCTCAACGCATTCAATATACCACTGGAATTCAAATGGAACTTCATACATCTGGACTTGTGATAGAACGTTTATGACTATTTGGGATTAATTCACAATCATGTAGGTCCATTTTAAATTTACACTAGGGAAATAGATTATTTATTACATTTTTCAAAGCATGTTGGTTTTCGCTCTTTTCTGTTATTTAGTTTAAGACCATGGAGTCGTATCAGTATGTATGTATGCATGAGTAGGTACGGCTTCATGGATTGATGTGGTGGAATATTTGGATGGAGAGAGAGAGAGAGAGAGAGAGAGAGAGAGAGAGAGAGAGAGAGAGAGAGATTTAAGCGAAAGATGGATCGATTTAAGCGAAAGATATTTACACCTTTAGCTAAATAATCATTATACATTTAAACTTTTCTTAAATGACCTTCTAATCGATCTTTTGAATTACATATAAAACTGCTGGATGAAAGTAAAAACAGATCTCACATGATTTTATGTCCACTGCCGATAGATACCAAGCCCTGTTAACATTTGTGTTGTAATCAAAGGTATAGAGTAAGCAGAGACTTTGTTCTTATAGGTATAAAAGTGTGGCTGGCTTGAAGGTGACAAATCCGGGCTTGAAGACGATTTTAGCGGTAGGAGGATGGGGTATGGGAAGTAAGAACTTCAGCATTTTGGCGGCCTACAGATCTACAAGGCGAGCATTCGTCGACTCTGCCATTAAATTCTTGAGGGTACACGACTTTGACGGCCTTGCCATCGACTGGCAGTACCCAACCATCCGTGGTGGCAGAAACCAAGATAAGAAGACTTTCACCTTACTTCTGAAGGTCATTATTTCTTGAAGTTATTCACTTAAATTTCGATAAGTGGGTTACGTTAGAAATAAGTTTCTTAAGTATGAAAATGTTGTAAACGGTTACCAGAGATTTCCTTTTAGTAGGACAAATTCTACCATTTCCTCCTTCGGCTGAAATTAATGAAACTCCAATTTCGAGGGGTTTACCTCACTGGACAACTTTTTTTTAAATAGTATAGCATCTAAATAGTTGGTAATTCAAACTACAAATTCCATTCTAACAACTGGAGCACTAATTTTGCTTGTTCAAATAGAAAATTCATTATTTATTGTTTCGTTAGCATTCATCAAGAGACCCCATGTTAAATGTATTTAGCTGGTAAATGGCGAATCGACTTGTATGTTTTCGTTTTTAGATTAGTAACTAACGGAATTTGTCGAATGTATCACATCTCTACTTTATGGAACATTTCCGAAAAAGAACGGAATTAAGAGCGACTTCGTTGACTGAAGTAATGGGTGGCATCTCTTTATTCTAAACTGAATATTTTAATGTCGTTTAAACCTAACATCTTGATTATTTCAAAGAATGGTTAATGTCAGATATTTCTTTAACAAATCATCTCCTTCCTTCCAAACTTTAGTTAGATTGGAAGAATGGTGAAATTTATGATAAACAGATGCAATGCGGCTTAAAACGAGCGATAAAAATAAAAAGCGATAAATGAATTTAATGTGTGCAAGAAGAAAAGAAGATTAAAAAGATAGCACCTTCTTGTTTCAGGATCTCAGAGAAGAATTTAATAGAGAGAGCAAAGAAACAAAAAATGCACGACTGTTGCTAGTTGCAGGGGCTGCTGTAGATCGAAGCACTGTAGAAGATGGTTATGAGGTAGATTTGATATCCAAGTAAGTATTACATATTCGCTTTAAATAACATGCCTTGAAGGCATAGCATATCCTAGTATATTTCAAAGGTCTACAGCTACATTTGTATACTTATAAGATACATTTATCTGAGGAGCATACACTATATGCAGAAGTGATGGATTAACCAAACATTAGGCATTAAAAAAGCGTGAAAATGAAAATCATGCCAGTCGTACCTTCAGGACTGGTTTCAGTTATAAAGACTATTAATTTTTCATTAAGCATCACACGCCATAGCATAAACCACGTTTATTGTAAGCCCTTAATATCGCCGTATCATCGTTGTTCTTGTTTTGGGTTTGACGCCATTTCTAAGTGCATATAGATCATACATGGCGGCATGTACAACTGGTGGAGGAAGAACTGGGGAAAACCTCGTTATGAACCACATGCACACGGGAAGCTACTGGCAAAATTACTCATATAGCCATATTGGTCGAGCCCGATACTCGATTGCACGCTGACAGAGGTGAGTTGGCAGTGATCGGTAAATGTGAGCGCTTTAGATGACCAGGCCACCCAGAATCCCACTATAGTCATTGATCGTTTGGTCTTATTTCATTGTGCTTCTGTTTATTGTGCTCCTTTATAACAAGTTCATAAAATCATATTTAATCTGAATCAATTAATACTTGAAGGTAAACTTGGCTGCGAGTTTTGTACAACTGAGCTCATTTTAAGACAGCACAGACTGCACATGTGACTTGGCTCTTATATTTTTGCTGATCCCTTTAATTAATAATTACCGTGTTAGAGTCTAGATGTTTTTATATTTGCTATTTTCTATTGTTTTGTGTGGCATTATGGCATCATTTAATCGAAAAGAACGAAGTCAATGTTCATACCAAGGAGGTATTACTACATTAATATATGTAATGACACGTGGCAAACTGGAGGATATAATATCGTTGATACAAAACTTGATCAGAATACATATATATATATATATATAGTTATATATATATATATATATATATATATATATATATATATATATATATATATATATATATATATATATATATATATATATATATATTGGGGGTTTTTTTCAGAGAGGTTGATTTTATCAATGTAATGGCGTACGATTATCATGGACCTTGGGAAAACAAAACAGGCCACCCAAGTCCTTTATTTGCAAGGCATTCCGAGCGTGAAGAGGACAGATTACAAAACGTGGTAGGTTTAAGCAACAATTTACGTTATTCGAGATTCAAAGTTACATATATACATACACATACATACATACATACATACATACATACATACATACATACATACATATACACACACATGCATACATACATACATACATACATACATACATACATACATACATACATACATACATGCATACATACATACATACATACATACATAAACACATACATACATTCACACGTACGTACGTACGTACATACATACTTATACTTTTTCAAAGGGACATATTTTATACACCAAAGTAATCCATAGAAGCACTAGTAAGTCTGTGTTGAGGACCTGTTTGTATTATAAATCTGTAGCATGCACGTTTTACATCAATTATAAATGAACTGTTACAATGAGCAAAATAACCTTAATTGAAAGGCTTTTTGAGTTGCGACATATGATGGATTGTGACATGTACTAAAATATCTTTCTCCCAATCATCTTCTATGAATATTATATTCCTTCTAGTAAAGCGTATGGCGTATTTGTTTGAAATAAACCACGAACCGCAAATTGGGGCTCATTTCTTTTATTAACTCAATCTTGATGTCTTTTTATACTTTTTTCTCAAAGGATGAATCCCTGAAATACTGGGTGATGAAGGGGGCTGAACCAACAAAGTTACTGGTTGGTATATCACTGTACAGTCGTTCATTCACCCTTACAAACCCGATTAACCATGGCTATTCAGCGCCGAGCAAAAGCGCTGGCACAAGTGGAATGTACACCAAAACGGATGGTTTGCTTGCTTCATATGAGGTAGGAGGACTTATTTTCTGTAGAAATGGTTTGTTTGTTTTTTTTTTGTTTTTCCAAATAGCTTATTGTTTTAATGGAGCTGTCAATGTTCAAGTTTGTGAGGTGCGTGTATACAATAGTAAATCAAATCGCATGGAAAAATACCGTTTACAGCATTTCAATCATAAAACATACGCTTATATTCTACCTTTAGTTTTGCACAAAACATTTCTTTCAAGTGAATAAAAAAATCATCCAGTTCCCTGAACTTAAATTTGCGTTGGCTTATTATCCAAGGCGTTGGATTCGTGACCAGAAGAGTGCACGTTCGGGTCCCACCATCGGATCAGACCGGATTGGCTGCCAAATTAAAAGTCAGATATACGGGACGTAAATTACAAGTCAGGTATATGGGGACGCAGATTTCTTTCTCCAACCGCTTCCGAAATATTCGAAAGATAAAACCCACTATTTCACAGATGCGCTATAAATCATGCATAATTGTTGATTTTCAATCAAGCAGTTCTTCATTTAAATACCAGTAATGATATGATCAGCTGAAAAATATGGACATACGTCACATCTTTAACAACGTCACATCTTTATCTTATCACATAGTTGGTATACTTTGCCTACAGTGTGTGCAGTTTCATATTTTTGATATTATACTTGTGAACATATCACTTTATGTGATTCTGATTGGTCCAAATAAGCCCATGAAATTATTGTGCAGTATTCTCTTTACTGATTTGGCTGCGATCGTGGGAAAATTTATTTAACCCCGCCTTCTGGAATTTTTTGTTTACATTGAACATTTTTGGCCGCCATTTTTTAATTCGACTCGCGAAAGGAAATTGGGAAAAAATGGTCTCGTCTGTTTTAATGTTGCCAATTTACCTCCACAGGGGTTTGTTATGTCATGTATAACATGCTATAACATGAAAAATGGCAAAACCCCAAGACAAGAACAATAACAAGTAAAACTACCGGTATTGCTTAGATAATAAAGAGGGTGGGGGTGGGGATGGATGGGCGGTATATCTGTAGAATGGAATCCACCCTATATACAAGCTTGGTTTAAATGTGAACTTACTTTAGTAAATAAACTCACCTTTGTTCACAGAAGAATGTAGACATAAACCGGTCTCACCAACTGACAGAACTTTATCCAACCACAGCATATTTACGCGATAAATATGTGATGCAAGTCCGACTCAAAAAGAGATTTGTTTACGTCTTCTGTACAGTCTAATGCTCCAAATCAAATACTGCAAATATCCGGTCACAAATACATTACAGTAAATATGTGTATTTCTGCATCCAGTAATCTTCTTTTCACAAAAATATCGTAATAATGTACTGTTTAGTTATGATGTGGAATTTCAAACACTGTCACTGTGTTGTGTAGGCCAACTCAAACCTGTACTGTACACCGTATCAAATAATGTGACATCATACGCATTGGACATTTTGTGTTGACAAATGTTTTGTCTTTTGTAAAATGTTTTTTATTTGGACGGACGCTTATTCTTTGATTTATAGTTATAAAAAATATATAATATACTTTTACTATTTCAACTTTGTTTAGGACTATTTTTATGCACAACAAATGAAAGGTACAGCGTCTGTCAGCATGAACGAAATTATTCGTTTTTCTTTTTATCTCAATAATTTCTACTGAAATAAAACTCTGTGATAAAAAGAATCTCAAATGGGTAATGATTTAATATTAAATTTATGAAACTCGTTAAATAATGTCCAGCTTTTGCGAGCCAAGGCTCGCAAAAGCTGGACATTATTGAACTCGTTGTATAAATTCAATATTAAATCGTTACCCATTTGAGAACCTCTATATACGTCACATCTTTATCATACGCCCCATCTTTATCATACGTCCGGTCTTTATCATACGTCCCATCTTCAACATACGTCACATCTTTATCATACGTCCGGTCTTTATCATACGTCCCATCTTCAACATACGTCACATCTTTATCATACGTCCCATCTTTAACATACGTCACCTCTTTAACAAACGTCCCATCTTTATCATACGTCCCATCTTTATCATACGCCCCATCTTTATCATACGTCCGGTCTTTATCATACGTCCCATCTTCAACATACGTCACATCTTTATCATACGTCCGGTCTTTATCATACGTCCCATCTTCAACATACGTCACATCTTTATCATACGTCCCATCTTTAACATACGTCACCTCTTTAACAAACGTCCCATCTTTATCATACGTCCCATCTTTATCATACGCCCCATCTTTATCATACGTCCGGTCTTTATCATACGTCCCATCTTCAACATACGTCACATCTTTATCATACGTCCGGTCTTTATCATACGTCACATCTTTATCATACGTCCCATCTTTAACATAGTCACCTCTCTAACAAACGTCCCATCTTTATCATACGTCCCATCTTTATCATACATCCCATCTTTAACATACGTCACATCTTTATCATGCTTTACATCCTTAACGATACACTGCTAATACAAATGAAGAAAGTTTCATACAGAAAGCACAGCCGTGTTTAAAAATGTAATTAGAAAATAAGATAAAACTTTGAATGAAAACATAAGGTACGTGAGGACTATCAGATTCAGGAAAACATTATTGTAAATCACATCATTTTTAAAACTGGAAACCCCTTTGCCACCCAAAAAATCCATAACTTATTAAGTGGATCCAATGGGTCGAACATATGTAGTTTCAAGTGTCGTGTCTTAATTACATTGAATTTGTAAGTATTCATTTAAAGTGCATAGACTTAAATCATTGATAATTTAAAAAAAAAGAAAGAAAAAAAAAAAGATCTGTCATCCCAAAGAGATCGTGAAGCACAATCATTTCATTTTAGGTTTTAGATAATGACCAACAAAGCATAGAAATTATTCCATAAATTGCCTATCATTATTTTAAAGATTAAGCTTCGTATAAAATCAAAGTTTTTCAATATTTTTTTTATGATTGCACAACTTTACTCGTCCACAAATACGTGCAGTTAAGGAAATATATACCGTTACATGTGTTTAACTATCATCATTCGTTGGTTCGTTCGTCGCTCGAGTATAGGGCACAAATGCATATCCATGAATATGTTCTGAAATGTGAACCTTGATCAGACTGCAAACTTTGCCAATGTCCACTGACAGAAGAACACATCTTGTCGTGTATATCGGCTTCCACGCTGTTTTTAGTAAACATTTGACCTTTTCATTTTCACAACCAAACTTGCTCGGTATCATGTAGCTAGCATTACGTTGATGTGCCGTTAAATCCCTTATTATATATCTAATGCTGAATTTGCCTGTATCCAGCTGTGTGATCAGTATCCAGACGCTAAACGGGTGTGGAATGGGGCCAGTTTGGTGCCATATTGGATCAGTGGAAATCAATGGATAGCGGGGGAAGATGCTGAGAGTCTTAGAAATAAAGTAAGTATCATACATTAAACAGCTGTTCTTTTCCGTATCTACCTTTTTTTAAACCGTAATATGATCTAATATATACAAAAGATTCTGATAAAGAAGTATAAATCTGGTAGCTAAATAAGTTAGAAATTCTATAATGATAGCTTTAAAAAAATTTATAAAATCGGTACTGTCTCGCAAACAAAAACAAAAATGGTATATGATTTAAATATTTTAAAATATTTAGTCTGCATTGACTGTTTTCACAATTCTCAATAAAGCTAGTTAAAAGGAAAATGGACAGTTTTAATACTAATGTTTGTCCAAAAATAATGTATATTTTCCTATTTTGTCAAACCGGGTACATCTACCAGGACAAACGCGGAACACCAACGAAGTTACTTAATCACTTTTTGCCAAGTTTGGTATCTTGCCTCTGTAACTTGGCAATTAATTAATTTATTATTATCTGTGTCTGATTGTATAATATAATTTTCATCTATTCTTTTATTACGCGAGGATCTCTATCCCCCTGGAGTACACTGACGCAGTTGGATGAAGAAACAACTTCGTTTGATAATTGAAGTTGGTTCCAAGAGTTTTCTTTGTTTGAGAAACCCAGACATTTTGAATTATTTGAATCGACTAAAAGCCTATGTAAGCGATTTCAAATTACCTCCCCTTGCTCAAAGTCGTGTTGCAGTGTGCGTCGTAATTCTTTTAGCTTCGGACATACAATGCTTACGGACATAGGAAACCAAATACTTCCTTTTTTACAGATCAAGAAGTTTAAAGCCCACTGCCACCGTTTATCATAAATTTCACCATTCTTCCAGTCTAACTAGAGTTTAGAAGGAAGGAAATGATTTGTTAAAAAAAACTGATATAAACCGTTTATCCCTTAATTCAGTTAACGAAGTTGCTTGTATTTCCGATCTTTTTCTGGAGTGATCCAAAAGCAGTGAAGTGATGCATTCGACAAATTCCGTTAATCTGATAATAGCAACATTCGCACGTAGCTCACGAATTGAGTCGAGAGGGAATGAAGATTGCAGGACCGCTTTTTTTTTTTTTTTTTTAAAGCGGATCTGAAAAGAAAAAAAAATGTGCATTAGAGACAAACAAAACGCGGATGAATATTGGTGATTGACTGGGTCGCTAAAAATACACTCAAAGGCGAACTTGCCCTGAAAACAACCCGACTAGCCTGGTTGTTAGCTTCTAATATTTACATCGGTGACTTCATCAAATCCTGTGTTCCAGCTTTCGACTGAAATCAATTCACCCACGGATGTCGCCGATCAACACAGGATTAATTCGTGCACATGTGAAAAAATGGTAGGGTTTCTCATTTTGAGGGAAAATTTTATGGCTCATAATGTGATGAAACGTCGATATTATCTGGTTTTAATGGGGCCCAACGATGTTTAGGACCGATATCGTTAGGACCAATACCAATAATAGAGTACTATTCAGAAGGTTTGGCATATACGACTTTTTGCACGTAACGGCGGCA
Source organism: Megalonaias nervosa (assembly GCA_016617855.1). Taxonomy (NCBI): domain Eukaryota; kingdom Metazoa; phylum Mollusca; class Bivalvia; order Unionida; family Unionidae; genus Megalonaias; species Megalonaias nervosa. The sequence continues at coordinate 26,111 of JAECUM010004985.1, forward strand.
ATGAAGCTTTTAGAGGGAAACTTGCATTGTTTTATGGAAAAATGTGGGGTTTTTTTCCCAATTGATCATGACAGCGAGTTCAAAGATTGAACAACATTTATCGATATCTTCAAAACGGTAATCGCGAGACAACTATTCTTTTGTGCAGTTTTCAAGAAAACCTGCTGTTGTCTATGAATAATTATTATGAAAGTAAAATTTGAATTTAGGTCACATGCAGCTCATTATTTTATGAGTTACAGAACCAGTCTGTGTATGGTGGTATACCTGAACAAATTACCTGAACAAATGCTCCAAATTACCTGAACAAATTACAGAAAAATGAACTTATTTTTTATTCAGACTTTTTATAGTAACGTATACTATTGGATGTAAACTAGGAGATCTCACCAGCCAGATTTTTACAGTGGGCATCTACAAGGGAACGAGCACCCGTTGATTTGTTAGCAACGCAGCAACAGCTCATAGAAATTCTTTACGTGGATTGACTTGCAACAAGCGTGGCCATGTCAACAATCCACGTGTGCAAATACATTTACGTGCATCTGCGACACTTGCTGTCAACGGCTAAGCTTCCTTGCATCTACTGGTAACCTTTACAATTGTTGGCGCGTACTTGTATATTCATGCCCCGGGGGCAATCATATAGAAGAAATAAGATCAGCCTGATGAACTTCGTTATGTGTCCTCACCGAAAACCAACCAAGGGAAATCTTCCTTGGCGCAGGTATGTAAATTTTCCACAACGCTTGTTTAGCCAAGCCAAGGATGCTGGAGCAATCTCATGGGAGACTTTTGCCGCGCTGCTAAATTTACAACAGCAGCTTCACCTTTCCAAAAATCGCGAAGACTGTAGTATATTTTGGATTAAGTCCGCTTAGAAACTACACTGTTTGTAGTCATGTTTGCTTGTTTGTTTATTATGTTTGACTCCAATGAGAATCTTACGATTCGTAACTCCTTTGATATCATTTTTTCTCTCGACTGTAGGTTTCATTGCCTTTAGGTGATGGATGAGATCTATAATGGATATCGTCTGATGCGTTACAAGCAAGATCATGTCCGTAACATGTATCATCGACACGATTTACGTGTTCTTCTCCCGGCTTCGGTTGGATGTTAGAATCAAGTGGTATATCCAGTCATGTACCAGGCCCAAATCAATTGTGCTTAGGTCCCAGAGGGAGCCAGAGATGTTTTTTTCATCAGTGTATTTTCTCCATGGAGTTCCAGGTAACTACCTTTGTTAATGCAACCGCAACATAACCACCGGCGACTTTTTTTAAACCCTCCGCGTCTACAGCCACACAATATGAGGACATGATTATATTGTGCAAAAATTGTGTGACATTCAATATGGCATCACAAAAAATTAAAAGATCCGATTTGAAAAACGAAGATCTGGGAAGCACTGCTTTTATCCTCATTGACTTTTCCGTGCAGGCAAAGCTCAAACTACCCAAGCATGGTGAAACGTTTCCAAAGTCGGTTCGTGCGTTAATCATTGGTCCGGATGGATCCGGGAAAAAAAACTGATGTAGAATATGATTTTGAGATGGCCAAAGTTGTACATAATTGCGCCGTTGGCAGACAATCCACCGTGTTGCGATATACTCAAGGACCTTGTGGAAATGCTTCAGTAGTTTTTGAGACGCAAATCGTGTACTGTTGATTCCTTTTCCACAACTGATGAAGCTCCTACCATTGATGATATTGTTTTGAGTGAGAATGATCTTGTTGCATAGGACAATGTGTTGCTTGAACAAGAAGACAATCCCGCCAGAATACTTTCCCGAGGCCGAGACCAAATCATAGACGACGTTATCTATGTAACGCAACGATACGCACACGTTCCTAAAGTGATTCGAGTCAAATGCAACTTGTTCATGATAATTCGTGGCATTGACGCGCATGGTCTTGCAATTATTCATTGGACATGGTGTGCCGCCTGCCTCTCCTTCGATGAGTTTCGGAATATATTTGCGGAATATCCCAGGAGCAGTATAGTTTCTTCATTATTGACTTGACTGGTGGGTCATGCAAGTATCGAGTCGGCTTGGACGCAATAACCACGACAAATATGTAAAATACCAAAGTCTGCCTCTGATGTCATAGCAGAGTATGGAAAGCAACGCCACCAAACTACTCGCGAATTCCAGGAACTGATTCGACGACGTTGTTTTGAAGCCACAAGATGCCATAGCAAAAAATCCTGACTGAAATAATTGATAACGGGGTAATCAGAGACGTCGGTGTGTTGGTTGCTTTATCAAAGAAGATGGCGATGATGCCAAAGTTGAAACGAAACATACGTGGATGTAAAAGCCGCTCATGTGCCATGAGCTCTACCTTCACCAATACACGTAGTAACTTCATTGAGTGTATACCTAGGAATGTTGAACAGCGAAGAAGAGAAGCCTGAGGTCATAACAAGAGGTCGACTTATTTTCGTTTCTGAAGTGGATGACTTTGATAAACCTGAATCTCACATCTTAAAGTGCGTGAGTCTGGATCGTATTTGTTCAGCTGATCACGGTCTTTTTAGTGAGTGTTCAATAGTAATATTGATCAACAATCTCCAGCATGGCATTCCACTGATGATGAGTAACGAAGACAAGGTTCTACAATCTTTCACATATACTATGTCGGTGTCATTGGTCGCCAGAAATGAAATTTAATTCGAAGGACTCAACATCTATCCAGTTGTTTAATTAACCGTGTTTATCGTTTGTGCTTAAGACTTATCATTACATGTACGCAACGATGATGATGTTGTGGAGTTTAGCAATGGTGTACAGATCGCCTGACAGGGGATGTTTACATTGATGGCGATTTTGTTCCTCTTGTCGACCAGTGTCCACATGAGAACAGCGTTATCAGACTCTCATATGCGCTCAAATATAATCTTGCCAAGGGTCAAATAAAAATCAACCGTTGGAACCATCCTGGTGTGTCAATATTGAATGGAAGACAATTTGGAATTATCGCATTGGCTAGCGAAAACGCCTGACTGTAGACTATGCTGTCAGGCATGAAAATACTCAGGGATTGTTTCTACAGCGATAGAATAGAATTAACTGACAAATCCACGGGGAATATATTTCCAGTCAGTTATATCGAACCAACAACATTGAATTGGCCAGGAGAAGAATGACCTCGAATGATATTCATCAAATAAGCACTTATCCATGTAATAGTTCTTTCAAGAAAACCGTTGGAGACACAAAATTAGGGCCTTGTCAACGTAGTTTTAGGTGAACGTGGTTGGAAGTGCGTGTGCGTATTGCAGCCTAACAAGACCAGCGTGTCGGTCAGTTAATTTCCACGATGAAAATAATGATAGAAGAACCATAATGAGCCCTCAAAGCTGACGACGCGGAAAATATTGATTGAAGCAGAACAACAGATAAGAGATGAAATCATCAAGAAACCGTTTTACTTTCAAAATGCAAACGCATGTATTTTGTAATGGGTACTAGATGTGGAATCGCAGAGAGAACGACCTTTGGCCTTGGTATTGTGGGAATTGCTACTAGGGCAGCTATCATAGGCACACCAATCAGAATTGTTGTCGGAGCGATATCGATAGTAATCGGTGTGGCTGGCAGCATCAGAAAAATAATTTCTTAAGGGCCCAATAATCGAATACGTACCTATTCGGAATTCTCGCGCGGCACACGTTAGTCTTAGACCAATTACTAAGCTGTGCGAAAATAAAACGATTACCAGTGCAGAGTTTGAGACGATGCTGGTCGAAATGGGAGCCACCGATTCGACGACTCAGCTCACAGATAGGATGCCTGGGCGCCTGCGACCCAAAACAGATTTACATACAGTGGAATTAAAGTAAACAGTTGTGAGCCTATATCAATCTGTCTGCGAGCTCGCAGCCCCGATTGATTAGCGAATCATCTACAGACAAAATGCTGGGGATTGACGTGAATGTGTCTCATGAAGGGGAACCTTTATCTAGCGAATCTTGGGCGCTTGCGCATCACACGCGGGTTATATTCACAGATGCACATGTGCACAAATAATTCCCAGTAAGAAAATGTTATGGGGAACTCAAAGGGATTTCGAGCCTGGGAACCTGAATTCGTGAGCTAGTCTCAAAGCATCATTGCTCCTCTACGTCGCTTCATCTGTTCAAAGTTTCAGAGCGGACGCCAATATTGTATTTGTCACTGTTGAGCTTCAGTTGTGACCTTGGCCTTTGAGTACGAGCCTGATTCAAGAACCTGACACATCATCTTACTGAGATACATAACAGTACGAAGTTTCATTAAATTCACTTTACCCATTCCAAAGTCATAAAACTCCATCTACAGATGGACAGAGAGACGGACGATCGCTATATTCCACTATGTTTGGCCGGATGATAAAAGATAAATAAATAGGATACCGTGTTTTTCCTCCCCTTCTCTCCTCATGAAAGGAACTCTAAACAAAAACGAACAAAAACGCATATTTATCTTTCTTCCCCTCCACATAAACAGCACACATATATCTATATTTTTTTCTTCTTTATGCTTTTAAAAAAAATAATATCTATGACAGGTCTTGTTGCCTATTCTTGTCCTCCATGATGGACACACGAAAACGTGTTTAATAGAATGTAGTTTCTCTATATGACACACTTTGTCTTGTTGGGTTGTATATAAACTACTGCTGGGATACATACAAATGTTTCTGTTAGGAACACAAACAAAACGAGTAACTAAAGGATATATTTCATCGAGTTGGTGAAAATATTGAAGTATTTTACCCACGAGATGAAATACATTCGTTATTCACTCGTAGCAAGCAAATGTTCCTTTTATTTTATTCTCAAACATATTGGCTAGCAAGTTGTACTGTGTGTGTAATCTGTATAACAGTTTGAAGTAGCAGATATCTTACTGAACACCGAGCGATGTCCGCGCTTTACCATTTATGTTCTACTGTTTTGCCCTTAGTCACATATAAAATATAAGCAGTTGCATAATTCTTCTTCCTACTTCAAAGCAAAAGAGCACATTATGAACTGGAGACGGCTTTAAGGGGCGACAGCAATTTTATCTCACTGCCAAAGTAGATTATCATTCGAAAAGAAAATTCGTATCCTGATTTTTTCGGCAACGGCAAAGCTGTAACACGAACCTTTTAAAGTACATTTTTAATAGTATGCTTGTGTATGTGTGTGTGTGCTTAAATTGATTTCAGTATCAGAGTATGTTTTGAACGAGACAGTAATAAGTTCTTACGTGTATATTCGGTTTCCTGATCATCTGTGGCCCCTTTTTCCTCTCCAGCCTGAATGTACTTTATATATAATATTTTCGGAATCAGTGCAAACGTTTCGTAAATAAGGTTTCGTTTGATTGCAAACTGATCTTAGTAGGATTCATTTATTCCATGGAGGCTCAAGTTATTTCGTACTCTCCTTGGCTCTGGATCAATTGAAGTATACTCAGTTAGTTCTATTTTGTGCTGAGATATCTACTTGTACACAACCCCAACATAATGTTCGTTAACGCCAGGCCGATCGTATGATAAGCATCTTCATAATGAGCTAGCGATTTGTCATCAAATGACATTTTTGTAAGTTTGAATCATGTCATGGGTCTATACCCTTACCTTGACTACAAGTGAAAGTATGTAACATAGACAAAGCACCTAAATACTAGTATGTGAATAATTCACAACTAACAACTGGTTACACACGACCATGACCATAAGTATTAGTGTAATATTTAATATCTAAAAGAGGGACCCCGAGTGGCCGAGTGGTCTAAAGCGCTCACCGTTACGGATCACTGCCATCTCACCTCTGTCTGCGTGAGTTCGAGTCTCAGGCTCGCCTAACGTGGGTACGTGAGAAAGTCTGCCAGTAGCTTCTCGTGGGTCGGTGGTTCTTCCCGGGGTTTCCCAGGGTTCTTCCACCACCAATTATACTGGCCGCCATGTATAGCCTATCTTGTGCTGAAAAATGACGTTAAATCCTACAACAACAACAACAACAACAATATCTAAAAGAGACCATTACATTTTTATTCGTTTAATATACTTAAGTCGTTGACAAGATTAATACATATTTGCTGTAATTCTTATCTCTGACAGGTCAACTGGTTGAGACTTAGTAAGTATGGTGGTTTGACGGTGTGGTCCTTGGATATGGACGACTTTAATGGTCAGTTGTGTGGCAAAGGTTCATATCCCCTTCTGACTGCAATTAAAGAAAGATTGGAAGGTCCAAAGCAGATTTGGACAACACCAAGTCTCCCACCGACAACAACGGAAATGATGTCAACCATGCCATCAACCATGTTCCTTATTGATGAGATGACGTTAACAACAGTGTCAGAAGCAACAACGAAAGCCACTAGGGCTGTAGTAAAGGAGGTAAAGAAAGTGTTAAACTCGTCTTCGCTGTTTAAAGACACTACATTAAAGATAGACATAACCAATACAACAAGTACTCCGCAACTCAGAATTCCGGTGAAGAATACAGGACAATTAACTGACAGACCTGATCCAAAAGCCCAAATTGCTAGTATAGAAAATAAAGACTTGATTAAGCCATGGTTAGAGAATGGAAACACAAATACTACAAACGAAAACAGTGTGAAAAATGAGACTGCCACGGAATCTATCCAGAAGAAAGTTACTGTCAAACGTTCCTTGCACTCACCATTGCCATCGGTAACCAAGGCGGTACTCCGTTGGTTTGACCTCAGGGACTTGGGATTTGGTTTCGTATATTGATCGCAAGTATAAAGAATCTCAAAGCTACATATCTATATATTCGTGTTTTATTTTAATAAGTGTACAGTATATTGTTTAAACCTACAAAAATGTTTCACAAGGTAAAGGATGGTTCTGCGTTATGTACAAGTATTCAAAATGTTCTGATGAGAATGTTGAACCCGAATCAGTCGATGCAGTGTATTTGCACCAGCCTACGTTGTAAATAAAATAAATAAATTTTTTGAAGTGGAAAAAATGATAATGGGACAAATCGAAAGCGTTGCATGCTTTCTATCGAAAAAATATAGCTTGAGGCATCAGTAAAAGATATTCAACTGAAAAGCATTATTTGTATACTTGAGTTTGAGATATACTTATCATGCCAAAATCGTGAATTACGGTTATATACTTTATTGTTTTGGCAAATATTTGATCTGTTTTGCTTCTGTCACTTAGAAGTATGTCTGTGCTCGTCTCTAGTGTCATCGTTTTTAAAATAAATCATTTTTACGCCAAAGTCACTGTGTTTTACTAGTGCATAACGAAAGAAAATGTTATTAAATAGAACATCATGTAACACTTTTTTTGAGAGTGTATAAAGCATACACACACCACTGCCAGTTTGGGTGGAAAATTAACTTATTTTGTCACCAATAGGCGTGAGGGTACAATGTCTATTTAAATGTTTCACTTTGGGTGGCAGGAATGGATGACGTATTTTGGAGGAGGAAAGATCTTTCATTTATGCTCCATATATTGTGCAGAAAAGTATACTGTAGATACAGTATTAAAGTTTTGTGGCTTGAAAGAACAGAAACGTACACCGCATTAAATATAACAGAAGTTAATTTTATCATCTTATTCAATGAAAGAACTAAAATATTCTATAGAGAATCTTCGTGAGAGAACGAAATTTGAACTATCATGCATCGTTTCACGCCACATTGATCTAATCTGCACTTTAATGCATTGCTAACTGGAATGTCCTAAATAAATATTGTAAAGATATTTTACATGCTTCGTATTACTGTACTGATGAAAGTTTGTATTCACTAGGCACGAGCAAAATTAACAGAAATTTGAATGCGCATTTTCTTTTAACCGTCAGAAATATGACAGGGCCAAGGTCAAATGTAATTTACATGAATTGGGAGCAAAGGTCAAATGCAGTTTACATGAATTAGGAGGGTTCAAGGCTACGAATCTTTACAACGATTGGAGGATTTTTTTTACAATGCGTTCTAAGTGCAACAAATATTGCGCTCACATGTTTTTGTTATCCTCTTGCTTTTAAGGCTGTGTCATTTATTATTATTATTATCATTATTATTATTATTATTATTATTATTAACCACTCCGGTGGCCTAGTGGTTAGAGCGTCCGCCTCGGATGCGGGAGGTCGCGGGTTCGAACCCCGGTCGAGTCATACCAAAGACTTTAAAAATGGAACTAACAGCTGCCTCTCTTGGCGCTCAGCATTAAGAGGTTAGTGTTAGGACTGGTCGGCCTGGTATCAGGATAATGTGACTGGGACATCATGCCACATGTCTGCGGCATGATGCCCCAGTGCTAGACATCACTAAAAACTGTCACACTGCAGACATCGTATCGATATGACTGAAAAATTGTTAAAGCTACGTTAAAAGTCTAAATCACACACACACACACACACACACACACACATTATTATTATTATTTATTATTATTATTATTATTATTGCAGCAAAGTTGTTTCCCTTTGTGGAACATATTCTTCGACATCATCTCCTTTCGCCCAACTGGCCATAGAACACAATTAATTTTACTATATATTCTCTACATTTGTTTCTCAGTACTGAACTTTCCACTGTGTGACAATCAATACAAATCATATGTCAATCTAAAATACCTTCAAAGATGACTTTACGGTGAAGTTCTTGTCAGGGGTTGACCTGCATATTTTTGAGAGGCTGAATTGTAAACAAAACACCATGCAATGGAACGCAGATTTCACTTCCGGATCATCACCAAGGCCTTATTACTCACTGTGCACTGTCGCCGAAATACACACAGACAACCACACCATAAGCTCATATTCTAAAGAATAAACAATTGCCTTTAAATCCTTACCAAGAATGCCTAAATCTAACTCTTGAATCACCACCAAACGGAGACAGGAAAAAATTATCTAAAAATAGACTGGGACTACATTCGTGGGTACTGAACCGGAACTATTAATTGTGACCTAAGGCCAACTCTCGGCAATTCATTTTATAGTTGAAACTTATTTTAATAGGTTTTTAAAGGACTCACAAGCAGTTTGGGGAAATACTATCGCACTTAGACACATACATTAAAAAATAACATGCATTTAAAGTGTTGGTATAAAGCAATTAGATATACCAATACTATTGGTATATCAAATTGTGATCCGCCCATGGCGCAATAATACGCATATATAAACGTTCTCGCGAGCCTCTGCAGTTGATTCTAGATCAATGATCAATTTCCGCAAATTAGTCACTAGAGACGTATGAAAAATAACGATGAAAAGTATTAATAATCCCCGTTTTCTAAATTAATTTAATATGGTACACATTTTCATCACAATCCTTTCTACTTTCTGTTCTCCCCTCCCCTCTCATGCATAACGGACAAACTGCGCAGAAATGTAGAATGAGAGAGAAAAGGAATTTGGGCTGGATTAAAACCTTGAAATAGAAATTACACCAAGTAACCTACAAGAATATGGTTCGTCGTAACGATACGTGTGCACTTTCCTTGGGATTTATCAACAGTGTTTATCAATGATACAATGTTGCAAACCAGTAAATTCCTCGGTTACGTGGTACACATACTGTGATATATTTAATGTTGGTTTTTTTTGGTTTTTTCTTAAACATACCATAATGTTCTAAAAAATCGATCATAATTATTTAAATATGAAAATGTCCAAAGGTCTCGCTCTCTCTCTCTCTCTCTCTCTCTCTCTCTCTCTCTCTCTCTCTCTCTCTCTCTCTCTCTCTCTCTCTCGATTGATTAATTGATTGATTGATTGATTGACCATCGTAGCAGGATACGGGCTAAAATCTATGAAATGGCGAACGTAGAGGATTTTCCGACAATATCTCTGGACTTAT
>JAECUM010004986.1:0-53099 GCA_016617855.1 Megalonaias nervosa
CATAGATGCATATACATATACAAGCATGTGTGTAAGCTTCTATTTAAGTGTTAAAATAATCTATTCTGTGTTCTATATGCCCATCATAAGGTGCTGTGTATTATGTTATGATGTTGTCCATCTGATATTGGGTATCAGGGGTACTACTGACAGCAAGATTTTCACCACAGTCATCGTGGCAGCTATCTTCATTAGGACTAATGATGAATCATAACAAGTCTAATGGCAAAAACCTTATGCTGATACAGCCATCCATTTCGGAAGAATAAAGATAATATTTTCAAGATGGCTACCATGGAGGCTATATTGAGGGTCAGTCTGCATCATTTTTATGTAGAACAAACTAGACACCATAACAACTCTTGTGATAAAAACTCAACGTCAAAATAACTTTTCTTAAGGAAGAGTAATGGTAACAACATCTACAAGATGGCCTCACTCGACTTCATACCAACACCATATTAATTTAGTACCAACAAGACATAATCATTATAAGAAGTCTTCTGGTGAAAACCCCATGCTGATACGTCTTTCCATTTTGGAAGAGTAACAATAACAAGATTTTCAAGATGGCAACCATGGTGGCCATACTGGGTATCAGATGCACACCACTTTCACTCTGGACCAACCAGACATAAGAAGTCTTCAGGTAAAAGCACAATTTCAATATGACCAGCCATGTAGAAGAAACAACCAGAATACCATTTTTTCAGATGGCCAGTGTAGCAGCCATATTGGAGATCATATTGGCATCATTTTCATCTGTAACCAACTAGACATTGTAAAAAGTCTTTCAGTGAAAACCACATGCTGATATGACCATTCATTCAGACAAACTAGTGACAGCAAAATTTTCAAGACAGCCACTGTGGTGACCATACTGGATGTGTGTGTGGCACCTTTTTCATTTAGAACCAACTAGTCATCATGAGAATGTTTTAGTAAAAGCCCCATGTTGATACAACCATTCAGGAGGAATAGTAAGATTCTCAAGATGGCTGCAGTGGCAGCCATAGTGGACATCAGACTGGCACCTATTTTTTTAGGATCAACTAGATATCAGAAGTCTTCTGGTGAAAATCCCATGTCAATAAGACTTTCCATTCAGAAGTGGCAATAAAATTATTGTAAAAATAGCTGCCATCTTATGACTTTTTGTTCAAGTGGAGTAGCAATAACAAGCTTTTCAAAATGGCTACTGCAGTAGCCATATTACATGTCAGATTGTCAACATTTTCATTTCTAGAACCAATCAGGCATCACTAGAAGTCCTTAGTCATAATATGCCATGCTGATATGACCATCCATTCCAAGGGAGTAGCGTTAACAATATTTTCAAGATGGCTGCTGTGGCAGCCATATTGTATGTCCAAACAGCACCATTTTCCATTAGGACTAACTAGGCCATGCAACATATGTGTGTAGATAGTTTCATGGCAATCTTGCAAATAGTTGAGGAGGAGTAGCAATAACAAACATCTGCTAACTATCAATGGACAACAGATGACAGACAAATGAATGACCATGGTATAAGCTCTTCTGATCAATGACCAGTAGAGCCATAAACTGAAGAATTAGTTGCATTCATGAGATTGTGTCAAACACTGTTATAAGTAAAATGGACATTAACTAACAAAATTGCAAGAGCAAAAAGAAAAACACATATTCAAGTGATGACAATAAAAATAGAGGTTGGAGCAAAAAATGCATATATTTTATTTGTAAATGTACTGAAATATTTATTTAAAAGAGACTAAAATTATTACCTTCCTTCAGTTTTTGATACAGCTCTTCATATACTGAGAAAGTAATTACAGTCAAACCTGCCCTAATGGTCGCCTGGTTACGACAGCCATTCTAATCCACACCCATACACCCCAGGCAAATTTCCTGTATATATGTCATGTAACCAGCAGTCACCTGACTTCTGTGGCCAGTTTCTTAACCAAGCAGTGGTTTCACCCTGCCTTCCATGGTCACTAGAGCGTATCAGCAGTGACCACTCCAAGTATGCCAATGAAGCTTCCTTTTGTCTGCTGAGCAAGGCAAGGTATATATAAGAATATGTTACCTGAATCGATGTTTAAACATTTCATATTTTGATTATACTTACTGTAATCTAGAGGAACTCAAATGTTTCTGACAAAGTCAGATTCATCAAGCAGAGAGCACAGGTCAATGTGGTAGTCACGTGATACAACAAACCCATCATTGAGACATGCTCTATTTTTGATGAATCTTTCTCCAAGTTGCTGTCACAGTGACAGGTTTCTGGTTGTTATTTTCAGAATAATATGATGAAAATTATGTGTCCTTTCATTCTTTTACAAACAACATTGTGGAATTATTGTTGGTCTCATGTGACTATTGGACTTCTGATGTCACTCACATGCAGGCTGCGAGATTTGTGTAGTCATGTGACAAGGATATACAAATGATGAGTAACAGGTCAAATTTCATCAATGCTGCAGTTTCTTCTTGTTTATCAGCGGATGAAATACATAACAACTACAACACTTGCAATTTCTCAGAAAATAAATCATTTTTCCTATCAATTTCATGCAGGTATGACTCAATGTAACATCGTTTATCATTGCTAGGCCCGCTGATAAGCACGGTGGCAGCAAATTCCAGCTTTTCAACAGGCAGATGACTCTGACCATACACCCAACATAAATATCAAAATATCAAAATGTCAAAAATGACGTGGGAAGGGTCAGAGGAAACTTGGACTAATTGTGTAGGTGTTACTAACAATAGCCCCAGGCCCCAGGAAGCTTCTTTCATTACCAATTTATCAAAGGTTACGAACAAAAGCTGACTGCCTTTTGATCTCGGTGAGTTTGAGCAACTGCTTAATCCAACAATTGTTTAAAGTATGAACACCTGCTTTAATGCCTAATTATACCAAATTACTTAACAACAAAAAAATAAGTCCTGTGTTGCACAATTATAGGTAAGCTGTCAATTTTGGTAATTTTATTTAGGAACATTTCTGCTGATAATGAGATAAAAATGTTTGCATGTGTAAGAGAGGGACACAGAGACAGAGACCGAGAGATGTATAAACGAGTGCATATACACAGTTGTATTCTTTTTTTATTTGATAGGGATGTTATTTAAATTCTCAGACTGGTTTAATAAGACATTAAATGACAAGCAGAGTCAGTTACTGATAAATTCATAGTTATTTCCCTACAGGAGAGAAGTCAACACCTCTTGTCATTGGCAAGTAAAAATTCCAAGTAAGGATACATAATCCTTGTGTGGAACTTGGGTCATTAAATTTTATATTATTTTTTTTTGCTAAATAGCTAAACTAACTACATGTATCTTGGTAGAATACTGCTACTGCTAATAATACATGCAAAGTAATAATAATGATACTACTACTACTAATAATGCTAATGCTAATTGGTTCATAATACATAAATTTGTTGTGAACTAAGCTTGAGAGCTAAACCTGCCTTCAGAGGTCACCTGTCTACAGAGGATACCCTTGCCTTTTCCCATGGATGGCTGCTGTAGACAGGTCTGACTGTGTATTAACACTTGTTCCCATTTACACTGATGAGGCATGATAACGTTATATCTATATGTATACAGATATTTTGAGGTCTATCTCCTGCCAGGATACCATTACTCTGAAAACTGTCTATTAACTCAAATTTATAATTACTGTAGGATCTGCGATAAACCAGACCTCTTTAATAATCACTCCAAAAGCATATATGTAAAAATACAGCTTACAACTGTTTTCTACCAGGACAGCTCAAATCCTTGTCCCTAATACAATAAACTTGTAAAAACAATAGGAGTTTGCAAGCTACATTACACAAGACATGTATGTCCTGATAAAGTATATGTCCTCCACATGTTGACAGTTGGTCATCATTCTTAGAAACATATACTTCCCCTACATTACTAGTTATATATGTATTTACATCTATGTACAAGGGAAGTAGAGTACTTTACTGTCTTTACTGTCATTTGGCTTAGGGTCTACCTAACTTTGAAATCTCAGATTTTTTTTTATTTTTTATTGATAAAAAGATACTCAGGGCTGGAAAATTTTGCAAATGGTGTACTTTAACAAAGTTCTGAATTTTTCCTTTATATTTAAAGAAAATTCTTGACAAATGACACAAACTTTATGTAACGGGGGGGGGGAGGTGATGTGTGACGTGCGTGTGCCCCTCTGTTAATCATTTGGTGATCGTTATCTAGGGGATGACCTCCCTCGATGTTATTGCCCAGTGTGAGTAGATAGATAGAATATTGACAGAGAACTAAGCAAGACTACTGAGAAGAAATAAACAAATATGAGCCCCCTTAAACAATAAAATAAAATAAATTTAATTAGTTAATACATAAGCTAAAATTGCAATTACATTCCAACCGATTTACATTAATGGAATTTAATAGCAGTGTTCAATTTACGGATTCATTCATCATAGTAATGAGTGGTGATAAGAGTATAATGTCCACGCCTGACTTGCATCACCTAGCATCATTCTCTCTTGACTTTGTGTATTCCACGTCTAGCGTGTATGCTTGGTTCTTCCTCTTGACCCTTCTATTCTGAACTCTCTATTTGCAGACTTCCCTCTTGGACTGTCCTCATCGGGTTTCTCAGGAAGGATATAGAAAGCTGTTCCCTTAATGCTGTTTCTTTTCCACACAATCGTGCGTCCCAGCACTATAGCCTGTCCTTTCCTTTCAAGACAGTTATCTGGCCTCTTTACTTTTTTAACGAGGGAAAACTCTATACTTTTAGGTTTCCCACGGAGTCGAACTAGACTCTCTCAGGAAAATTTCTGACTAAAGAATTCTGAGCCAAGTCGCTACCTTAAATTCAGATTACTTCCAAAATGTATGCTTTAATTTTAACTGACCAATCAAAAGCATCTGTTCCTAAATTTTCCCCAAAACAATCATGTCTTTCATCAGACTGACAGCCTAGGATATGATGCAATTAGCTTTACTTTGAAGATCAATTATTTGACATGCGGTCCTTTACGAACAGATACGGTCGTAGTTCTAATGTACTCTCTGCCAATATACCGTTACATTGACTGGGTCAATTCCACTGAAGCTTAAACATAGGCCCTTTTATGTTTCAGAGATGAAACAAGGGAAATATCAAAGTGAACTTTCTCAAAGACTTTTCTGTGGCTTGACTCTGATAAAATTTTAATGCACAATTTATTCAACTTGACGACTCAGTACTTCTTCAAAATTTGACACATTACACTTTACCTGCCCAGAAGAATTATTATCTGTCCTGGGCTACTAGAAATTGATTTTTACACCTCACAGCAAAAAATGGTAATAAAATTATGAAGAAAAGAAGGCAAACACTCCTTGAAAATTCCCCCCTTTAATCATGACAGCACACTTAGCCCTTTTTACAAACAATATGCAAAAGTTTATCCACAGCTCAAGGTCAATAACTTCCTGGTCCGGTCTTGAAAACGGCTGAAAACTGAGTGGGTCTTCAAACATGTATCCCTGTGCTGCTCTGTGCCATCCCTTTAATATGCATGTACATGGGGGTAAGGAGAGACCCAAGGGCTATTTTCAAATGTGTGACTGTGTCTGTGTCTGTCTGTGTATGTCTGTGTTTGGCTCTGAATTTGCATAATCATGTCATCACTTTCTTTTCTGAAAAAAGCATGGAGATAAAAATCAGTATAACCTACCCAGAAAATGATGTTAAAGAGGATCAAAAGAGCTCTAGCACAGCCTCCACAAGATACCATCTTTTATTTTCAATCCTGAAATAGAAATAAAAGGATATGCTAACTACTTCTCCTTTGTCAAGCCCTTGTAAAAAACAACATTCCTATTACCAGGTATCATCTTTATGCAGTGTTATGATCTTTCATGTAAATGTGTGCAAGACGGAAGCATTGCACTTTTACACAATCAGATGTGTCCTTATGTGCAGTTACAGAATATTCTCACAAACACATGAAAGTGGTTCTGAACTGGGATGAAATGATGTTCTTGTTCTATATATTTAGTTATATATCACATATAAACATTTTACCAATAATACCATTGGGATTACCAAACACATTTAAGTTCCTCATATTAATATACTATGACTTTTTGAAAGAGAATAATTATGATATAAAGGGGACTTGGTAAACAACTATTCATTCCTGTTTTAAGCTCAGTCTTTTGGCATTATTATTTATGGTTGTGTTCAGTTATAATTCAAGAGGAATTATTTGTTTAAATTATTCATTGGAATTACAAAATTATAATTCATTTTTTGGACCAACACAATAGTTTGGGATTATTAAGAACTCACTGAAAGACATCCTGGACTGTATAACTGTGACTCATCAGGACATTCAAGACTACTTGAATTCATTCGGAACATTCTATAATTTTAGACTTTATAGAATATTTAGGATTATTTGGAATTTAACTCCCAATACTGTATTGTCTTTCAAATTTTTGCTTTGTATTCTAAGGGAAATAAACTGTTTCTTGAATTTTACCTCAACTGTTGGTTTCAACTCCTTTCTTTTATTTGTTTTAAGACATGGAGTTGCAACACAGTCAAATCTTGAAGAATTCAAGATCAGAAGAATAACAACATCATTGTAAAAAAAAAACAAATGATGGAAATATGTATGTTTGTTAGTGGCAAATCAATGATAGAGTCACAAGCTAAATACACTGTACACCACTCCCTCGATAACTCGTGCACAACGGGGTCCAAAAACATCGACTGCGTTATAAGCGAGGGCGCGAGTTATCGAGGGACCTGTAACAAACAACAAAACAAAGGGATCGACCTAGAGGCAAAAGGGGGTGGGGGTGGGTTGGCATGTTACAGTGTTGAATACTCAATTAATAATCGTGCTAAGCTAAACTGTGAATAAATATCTCTTCATAGCCGTGTACTTTGTTTACTGTTTTCCTCACAGAGTAACATAAATTTCAGGATAACTTAGAGTATATTGAGGAAATCATCAAAACATTATTCCACATGGTTTCCGTTCGCTTAACACATGTACGACTTCACACATTATTTACTACGTCACTAATTTTTGTGTTGAATTGGATACATTCAAGTTTTATTGTTTGATCGAAAGTAGACTTTTTTATACAAAAGATCAACACTCATTTCGAAAAAAAACAATGTCGATTGAACAAAAGGTGGATTTGATTGCGGAAGAAGTAAAATAAAAAAAATAAATAAATTCACAAGGGTTAACCATTACCAACATGAATTTAATGGGTCTACAAATTTAAAACAACGTAAATTAGAACACGATAATACTTGCAGTTTGTGACACGTTTGACAAATATCACTTCACATTTTGAAAAAAATCTGTTAATTTTTTTGTGTTACTCTTTGATTTCTCTGCCGCCTCTGTCTATTTTCACAGATGATTATCTCTCTGAGCTGGTATTGATAATTACATGCGGCTTCCTGATTCACTGAGCGTATCTCTCCCAACAATGAATTTTGTTTACTTCAATGTCAGCGCTGGAATCTCCAAAGCCACCCATGGCTTGCCCTAAAATGAGATTCATTCTCCATAATTTTTGCCATTTTTTCTGCTTGGGCCTTGAGAATTGTTCCAGAGATGGGAACACCTTGTTCACGTTGCTGTGTGAACCATGCGTACACAGCATCATCTAATTTGGTATCGTTTGCAGTCCGTGCTCATTTTCGTTTGATCCCATCATCTGAATCAACATCATGTAGGTAATCCCAAAGTTTCTGCTCATCCTTAAGCCATCCTCTAAGTGTCGACTCAGCAATTTTTAGTTCACTGCAAACATCGGATCTCGCTTCGCCATTATGAACCATATCTATGATGCACAGCTTTTCAGCCACTGAATACACCTTTCGCTTACTTCCTTTGCTCTCCATGATCACATTTACAAATGATTAGGATACATTACTGATATTATATACTTTAATGATGTTAAGTACATAAAAATGTGAAACCATTTTCGATTGGTCAAATAAAATGAATTTTGAGAACGGTAATGACCACAAGAACTTATGCGCCTATTGGCATGCCTTTGAATTTTTTTTTTTATTGTACTTCCCTTACTTGATTTAATACAAAAGACATATTGAAAGTAATAAAACAACACAGGTCTCTTTTAATTGATTTTTTTTAATGCAACAAACACTTCCCCAAGTTGTTGATCAAAACAAAGCCAGCATGTAATTAGGTTCTCACAGAAGTACTCACAGGTTTCGATGTTACGGTCAATTGACTCTTTTCATGTTTTCATGGAAGAGAATATGTTGCGATTATAGTGTTTACACTGAAGTAAAATTAAAGGATTAGAATGTGAATTTCACATAACAAGACATTTAATTGGCGTTTATTTCATTCTCTGTTGCCACCTGTTAGCATTTACTAGAATTTTTCATTGATCGCTGTTTCACCAGACTGTTTATTTACAGTGTACTGACAACTATTTCTCTCAAAAAGATTAACATAATATGTGATATCTTATTAGAACTTGCAAATTTCACAATATGGATTCTATCTTTACAGGCTATAATCACCATTTTCGACGATACAACGAGCTATGTATCAAGGTCCAATTTACCAATTTACCAATTCTTATCGCGATTTTTTAAACGTTCAGCACATTTTAAAATATATTTTCTTTGGAAAAAAAATCAGGGGCCATGCCGGACACCGCGTTATAAGCGGGTTCGCGAGTTATCCGGGCGTGAATTATCGAGGGAGTGGTGTATTTAGTTATGAAGAACAAATTTATTATCAACATATTTACCCAAATCATTTTTCTGTCAGGACCTAAATATTCAGATGTAACAAATGTTGCAACACGAACTAACTGTATACCATTTATAATAGTCATGTAAAGTTAGTATGTTTCAAAAAATACCTACATGTTTTCCCTGAAAGTAATGTAAGAGTTCTTAGGTACTGATTCTCAAGTTTCTGTACCAATATGACCATGCTGTTTTGTATGGATACTCAAGCTTCTGTGCCAATATGACCATACTGTTCTGTACTGAATTCTCATGCTTCTGTACCACTATGACCATACTGTTTTGTACTGAATTCTCATGCTTATGTACCAATATGACCATACTGTTTTGTACTGAATTATCATGCTTATGTACCAATATGACCATACTGTTTTGTACTGAATTCTCATGCTTCTTTACCAATATGACCATACTGTTTTGTACTGATACACAAACTTCTGTACCAATGTGACCATACTGTTTTCTACTGAATTCTCATGCTTCTGTACCAATATAACCATACTATTTTGTACTGAATTCTCATGCTTCTGTACCAATATGACCATACTGTTTTGTACTGAATTCTCATGCTTATGTACCAATATGACCATACTGTTTTGTACTGAATTCTCATGCTTCTTTACCAATATGACCATACTGTTTTGTACTGATACACAAACTTCTGTACCAATGTGACCATACTGTTTTCTACTGAATTCTCATGCTTCTGTACCAATATAATAACCATACTATTTTGTACTGAATTCTCATGCTTCTGTACCAATATCACCATACTGTTTTGTACTGATACACAAACTTCTGTACCAATGTGACCATACTGTTTTCTACTGAATTCTCATGCTTATGTACCAATATGACCATACTGTTTTGTACTGAATTCTCATGCTTCTGTACCAATATGACCATACTGTTTTGTACTAAATTCTCATGCTCCTGTACTAATATGACCATACTGTTTTGTACTGAATTCTCATGCTTCTGTACCAATATGACCATACTGTTTTGTACTGAAAATCAAACTTCTGTACCAATGTGACCATACTGTTTTGTACTGTTACTTAAGCTTCTGTACCAATATAACCATACTGTTTTGTACTGAATTCTCATGCTTCTGTACCATTATGACCATACTGTTTTGTACTGATACACAAACTTCTGTACCAATGTGACCATACTGTTTTGTACTGATACTTAAGCTTCTGTACCAATATAACCATACTGTTTTGGGGGCACTCAACAGATATTATGTATTTCTGAGAGTGACAGGTGTAAGGTAAAGTTTGCATTTGCAACATGCACAATGGTCAGAATGTTGTTATACCTCTAGGTTGCTTTCATGTACTGTGGGTGAAATTTCTTTGGATATTATGCTTGTGGAAACTGTATGTGATCTAAACACACAGCTAACCAAAATGGCTGCTCCCATCTATTAACAGTTGATAAAATAGGAAAACCAAACTTTGCCAGACTAGAAAAAACCGGCTTCTGAAAGTGCAATGAATAAATTACAAAATATATCAAAGGTAAAAATTTTTAACAATTTACCTACAAATTCAGTTCAGGAAATGAAAATGACCAAGCAGAGCTTGCATTTTTTTTACTGCTGTACATATGAAGTAAGACCAAGCTGTATACTCTGTAATCCAAATTACACCCATCAATCATACACCAACATAAAGGGAATAAAAAGTTCTTTTAACAATACAATATACATGTACCAGGCAATGTTACATGCAAGCACATTATAAACAAGCCATCTTATCATTATCTTTTGAAGTAACCAGATCAAAATTAGATACACAAGGCTAAGTAAGTGTAACAAATAAAAAAAAATACGGTACAATGTTGAAAAAGTAGATGTAATATTTCCCCCAGGGATGCAAGATTGAGAGTCAAAACTATCCTTCATGTCAGAGCTGGGGTCAGATTGAGTATAAAACAAACCTTGGTGACAGAACTAGGGATGAAATTAATAATGTTAGGATCACTGATGCTGATGCACAAATGAGGTTAAAGGAAAAACACCACAGATGGCTGAGCTCAAATTACAGACAGTAATTTACCTGGCTGACAGTCAATCTTGACAAGGGTCAACAAGACTGAATACTTTTGCACCTAAAGGCAAGGAGATTACTGTACACATGTACTGTATTGACAGACATGAAGTGAATTTGTAGAAAAATTCTGCTAATGCAAGTACTGGTGAGTTGCAGAAGCCTTAGTGGTCAATAGCTGACCATGGGCTAGAGTGAAGATGGATATATTCATCAATCAGTATCAACCTTAAGCTGATCATATTTTAACCAATAAATTCTGCTCATCATGTCAATCTACTTTAATTCATGCAGCACCAATTTTAACTTTCTTACTGTAAATCTGATTTAATTCATCACCAGTTTGAATTTTCATACTATGAATCTACTTTTCTTCATGGGTTAAAAAATTTTTTGTTCAACATCAATTTAAATCTTCATTTTGTGATCTGTCTTTTCCAATTTGAGCTTCCATACTGTGAATCAATTTTTTTTTTTGTGTCACCAATTTAAATGCTATAAACCTCAAATTTAATAAGAAACAATGAACAATGATCAATGGAAATAATACAACTCCTTCTCAAGCCATGAATTGAAGCAGCGAAGAAAATTAATTTTTGCACAAGACCCCAAAAAACTTAATACTCATGAGATGGAATGAATTCACAGTAATTCAAATGTAAATACATGTTTTGGATTTGGGTTTCTTCTGTGTTTTATGGCACATGAACACAAGTAGGTTATTTAGTGCAAAGTACCTTGCCCAAGGACACACCACAGTAGCTGACCCAGACTGATCCAATGATAGGATTCAAACCTGCACCCTTTCAGTCTTAACTCCAGCATGCTAACTACTGAACCACCATGACTCTCCATAAATACACAGATCTGCCAGCACATTGTAAGACAGCAGACCTGGGTCTGTGCAGTTTGCCGTTGGACTCATCTTATAAGCGAGTATATATGGTAATTAACTATTCTTGACAAAACTTTTTTTTTAACATTTCTTTTGTCATGGAAAAACTTGAATTTTGGATAAAAAAAATTTAATTTCTGTTTGAATTAATATTCAATACTTGTTCCCATTCATTTTTGTATGTTGTGAGGGATAAATAAATGAAATTATGGTTTATATTGTATGTTATGCCAGTAAAAATACTGTTGTTGTTTTGGGTTTAAAGCCATTTCTCAGTGCAAGATAGGCTATACATGGCAGCCAGTGTTAACTGGTGGCGGAAGAACCAGGGAAAACCCTGGTCAGAACCATCAACCCATGGGTAGCTACTGGCAAGCTTTTTTTTACATAAAGTATCCAGTACATGCAAATCTGGTACAAAGTACAGTACTTGAGGAGAGAGATAGTGTTTGATGAGCTGTCAACAGGGCATAAATACTTATAAAATACTTATTTATCACTGTCAGGCTTTTGTCATCAAATACTTGACAAAAATGTCCAGTTTTTATTAAGGAACTCATTAAGAACTACTGTGTTCATAGCACACTATCGCAATTTAAATGTACAATGAGAAATAGGGTTCTCGTATTTTCATAATTACCATGACTTCTAACTTGTAACAGAGATGCATGTGAGTGCTGGTCCACTGGCTTAGTCGTACACTGTATGTCCCTAAAATCTTGCCCCCTGTCCACAACCATCTCCTACCCACATCGTCCGGCACACTATTTCATCATCACATGTGTTCATGTATTTTAGGAAAAAAACTATCCCTCAAAGGGACTGACTCTCAATTGGACAAAAGAATTTACAGAAATTCACAAAAAGTTAGTTTCTTTTCTTTGATACCACTAATTGAAACATGGGTGTGTACTGCCACTATCACATGGGTGTGTATTGCCACTATCACAATAGCAATCTAGAGATGGCACTTTCCCAGTCCACCACTTGCCAAAAGACCCCTCGTAAAAGTACCTTATGGTCTAGTACTCTTAATATAGAGTACATTTATGTACATACTATTTATGGTCCAGTACTTTTAATATATATATATATATATATATATATATATATATATATATATATATATATATATATATATAATTTATGGTCTAGTATTCTAAATACAGCATATGTATACTATTCATAATCTATTACTTTTAATATAGTGTATCTATGCTTTTTATGATCCTGTACTCTTAATGCAGTGTATGTACTGTATTCTTTATATGGTCCAGTACTCTTAATAGTGTACTGTATACTTTTTATGGTCCAGTACTCATAATAGTGTATGTACTGTGTCCTATTTATGGTCCAGTACTCTTAATAGTGTATGTACTATGTACTATTTATGGTCCAGTACTCTTAATAGAGTGTGTGTACACTATTTATGGTCCAGTACTCTTAATACAATGTACTGTATACTTTTTATTGTCCAGTACTCTTAATAGTATGTACACTATTTATGGTCCAGTACTCTTAATAAAGTGAATGTATACTATTCATGATCTAATATTTTTAATATATTTATGTATACTATTTATGGTGCAGTACTCTTAATACAGTGTATATTCTGTATATTATTTATGGTCCAGTGCTCTTAATAGTGTATGTACTGTGTACTATTTATGGTCCAGTACTCTTAATAGTGTATGTACTGTGTACTATTTATGGTCCAGTACTCTTAATAGTGTATGTACTGTGTACTACTTAGGATCCAGTACTCTTAATACAATGTATGTATCCTATTTATGTTAAAGTACTCTTAATTGTGTATGTATATTATTTATGGTCCATTAATAAGAGCATGACCTGTAGGCACATTATGCTATTGCAGATCAGGACCTTTGTTGTTCGCAGTTTGACTCAAATTATCAATGAGTAAATACAGTATGCATTACAGGCACTTCAATGACCTAGACAAACTGGTCGTATATTTTGAACAGATAAAATAAAATTCTGACAAAAAGTAAGAGTCCGACAGAAATGAGTGTGATGGCATAATTTGAGCTTAAAGATGAGCATTATTTCCCCAAAACCGGAATGGCTGCCACCTATGCATTCAGGAGGAGTATCCATAACAAGATTTTCATGATGATCACTGTGGTGGCCATAATAGTACGTCATATCAGCACCATTTTGTATTTACAACCATCTACTTTTTTCCAACAGTATTGTGATAAAACCACTAGTCAAGATGGCTTTTTGTTCATGACAAGAAGCTATACCAAGATTTTAAACATGGCCACCATGGTGGCGATTTCTGAGGTAAGATTAGTATCATGTTCATTTCAGCAAACTACATATAATAACAAGAGTGTAATCAATTATTACATAGCTCACCTCTACGAGGCTTTCACAGGTCTGCCAAAACATATTGGTCAGGAACCCTAAGATTTTTATTTAGCATCTAGATTTTATCCAGAGATTTTAGCAGGAAATGAGATTGAACAATAGACTTGAAACACAAAATTTAACCAAAGTTAGTGAAGCAGTCACTTGCTGAGGAACATGGAATAAGGAATGGTTGAGATGAGGATCTACTTCAAAGCAGTGAGTTAAACAACAACTTGGTGAGAACTCCATGTAAAAACTACCATCTATCTAAGAGTAGTTGTAAAAAATTTTGTGGTTTGTGTCTACAATTTATTTTTTAAAGGTAAAATTGGCACCATTTCCAAATAAGACCAACTATACATATGGCAACAACAAAAAAACATCCTGTGTATGTACTTTTCCAGTTGGCCAACCATCCCTGTTTTTCACTGCCAACCCTAGCATTTTTTCCCCCTGGGGTAAACTTTAAAAAAAAAAAAAAATCATGAAATTGATTTGCACACTTTAATTGAGCTGGTTTAGCCCAGTACTTGAAGTGCTTAATAAACTTTATATATATATATATATATATATATATATATATATATATATATATATATATATATATATTAATCATTATAATATGTATATATAATGTTTAGAAAAAAACTACCTGCCTAACCTAATTTTAAAACCAGTGCAATAGGAAAGACACATGTATTTGAATCTAACAGTCTTTTAGAGAAAATCCCCATGTCAATACAACCATCTGTTTGAGAAAATTAGCAATAACAAGATTTTCAAGATGGCCACTATGGTGATATTACTTAACACATTAACCCCTGGAGGTTTTTGTCATTTTCGCCTGAAATGCGAGTAGGAAACACATTTTGGCGGCTATTTCTGAATATATCCTAATATATCGACCTCCAAGAGATTTTCGGTTAACCTAATGCCTAGTTGTGTTAGAAACATCATTTTTAATTGGCTATTTCACCTGCTCATGAGCAGAAGCGTAAAAGTTGGATTTTTTTTTATTTTTTTTGCTTAACGGACCAATCATTTTCGTATCGAGACCACTCTTTATTCCAAATGCCCATCTGATCCTACTTTTTGCAAAGGTTCGCCTGTCTGTGTGCAGTTCAGATCGGTCTGTCTTAGATCTGAGGCCAGAAAGTCTAAAATCTGGACACAAAATCGGATTCTGACATCGGGCGAATTTTGGGTGGAAAAAACTCGGGTCCAAAAAATTACGTTTTCCCCTCTGTATTTTGTAGTGCCACTAGAACATCCAGAATATTTGGTATCATTGTAAAGCTACTTCTGTCTACCTTTCTATAATACCACCCACTTTAGTGTATCATACATGACCTTGACGCTACAGAGCACAGAAGTAGGCTACTACCTCCTGCCGCGTAAACGCGGCGCCAGGGGTTAATGTGTTAAGGTCAGACTGGCATTCTGATAATTTAGGACAAACTAGATATCATAAAAGATTTTCATGCTACTGAAAATGTCAGATAAATCTTGATATGACCAGCTGTTCTAGAGCAATGGTGATAAAAATAAAAATAATCCACCTACAATTTTTCTTTGGTGCACATCTATTACATGAATACTGTAATTATAATCACGACTTCTTCCATTTTACTGTGCACAAGTGACATGTCATTAATGCTTTTTTTGTTATAAGTGAACTCAGATTTGTTTGTACAAGACGCAAAGAATGAGTCTCAAGTTGTAGATTAAAGTTAACTATACCATAAGTGGCATTATGACTTTGACTTATCTACAAGATAGATGGGTAATGAAGCAACATAACTTTCTAACTGCATACATCTTACTCTTCAATCCGAGGCATGAATGAGAAAGTTACTGATCCCCGAGGAATCTGTATAAATCCTACCCTTAAACTATGGCAAAAAGATGCCAATGGGATTGAGAAAACTGGTTTAAAATGAAGATACCGAATTTACTATCTCTGTACCATTAACAATGCATCATATTCCCACATCATGTTTATATAATTCTCTACATAGCCAACATTTGGGTATGGTTGATTCTGTTGATTATTGACTAAATGACCTCAACCTTCTGGACATGGTATACAGTAGTAAACAAAACGAACTGTACAGAAACCATTATTTTCTTTTAACACTTAAAGCCTTTGAACTTTCAGACCCCGAAATCTAAAGGTTTCTTTCCTACCCTATGTGCAAGCCAACTATAATGAGTCATCAACAACAGAACATAAGTTATCTTGTAAAACTCATTTTTCTTTCAGTTATAATGACCCTGACATTTAACATGCTGACCCAAATATTAATAGGTCTCTTTCATTGTTCTTACTTCAAGTATAAACCATGCACAAACCTTTGTCATATAAGTGGCTTAAAATAAAAATCATTATACAAAACCCGTTTCTTCTTTCAACCAGTGGCCTTAACCTTTTGACATTAAAATCAACAGGTTTCAAACAAACCTGAAGTGTAAAAACTCAACAGGTTTTGAACTAACTTGAAATGTAATCAATTAACAAACTTGTGTGTGTGTAAATTGGTCAAGAACCAAAGCTTTTGTGCAGAAACCATCTTTCATTTTCCAGTCAGTGACATTCACCTTTTACCTTTTGACCCCAAGCCTTTCCACAAGTGCAAGCTTTTCACAAAGTTTGGACCATGTCAGAGATGTAGAATTAATGATATTGTGCACAAGCCATTTCTTTTAATTGACCTTTTTACCTGAAAATCAACAGGCTTCTTGCTTATTCAGAGTGCTTGCCATTCAAATTGGGTAAAGGTAGATTGTGTAAAACAAGTTATTGTGCAGAAATTAAAAAGTCACAGATGAATGGATGCACAGACAGATGTACATAAACAGAGGCAGACAATGTCATAACATTAGACACTCCACCTCCTGGCAGTTGTATAAACATTTGTGGCAGCTTACTTTCTCCCCTTGACTTCAGGGAATACTTTTTCCAAGAATTGTCAATGCCAAACATTTCAAATTATTTAAATCATGCAGCAGACGAAAACAGCAAAATCTTCCATCAACTATATTCCAAGGAAGTAACAGAACTTCTGCATCAGGGGACTGAAATTGTTTTTTTTTTTAAATGGTTCTTATGGAGATACAATAATAATCTTTCAACTGGGCTATTTGTAGGTAAGTTTACATGTACATGTATAATGTTAAGCGGGCTGTGTTTAGGTTAGTTTATAATGTTAAGGGGCTATCTTTAGGTTAGTTTACAATGTTAAGGGGGCCATTTGTGGGTTAGTTTATAATGTTAAGGGGGCCATTTGTAGGTTACTTTATAATGTTATGGGGGCCATTTGTAGGTTACTTTATAATGTTAAGGGGGCCATTTGTAGTTTACTTTATAATGTTAAGGGGGCCATTTGTTGGTTAGTTTATAATGTTGTGGGGGCCATTTGTAGGCAAGATTATAATGTTATGTGGGCCATTTGTAGGTTAGTTTATAATGTTATGGGGGCCATTTGTAGGTTAATTTATAAGGTTAAGGGGGCCATCTGTAGGTTACTTTATAATGTCAAGGGGGTTATTTGTAGGTTACTTTATAATGTTACGGGGGCCATTTGCAGGTTACTTTATAACGTTAAGGGGGCTATTTGTAGGTTACTTTATAATGTTATAGGGGACATTTGTAGGTTAGTTTATAAGGTTATGGGGGTCATTTGTAGGTTACTTTATAATGACAAGGGGGCTATTTGTAGGTTACTTTATAATATCAAGGGGGCTATTTGTAGGTTAGTTTATCAGGTTAAGGGGGCCATTTGTAGGTTACTTTATAATGTCAAGGGGGTTATTTGTAGGTTACTTTATAATGTTAAGATGGCTATTTGTAGGTTAGTTTATAAGGTTAAGAGGGCTATTTGTAGGTTAGTTTATAATGTTATTGAGGCCATTTGTAGGTAAGTTTATAAGGTTAAGGGGGCTATTTGTAGGTTAGTTTATAATGTCAAGGGGGCTATTTTTTGGTTAGTTTATAATGTTAAGGGGGCCATTTGTTGGTTAGTTTATAATGTTAAGGGGGCCATTTGTAGGTTAATTTATAATGTTAAGGGGGCTATCTTTAGGTTAGTTTATAATGTTAAGGGTGTTTTTTGTAGGTTACTTTATAATGTTAAGGGGGCTATTTGTAGGTTACTTTATAATGTTAAGGAGGCTATTTGTAGGTTAGTTTATAATGTTAAGGGGGCCATTTGTAGGTTAGCTTATAATGTTAAGGAGGCTATTTGTAGGTTAGTTTATAATGTTAAGGGAGCAATGTGAAGGTTAGTTTATAATGTTAAGGGGGCTATTTGTAGGTTAGTTTATAATGTTAAGGGGGCTACTTGTAGGTTAGTTTATAATGTTAAGGAGGCTATTTGTAGGTCAGTTTATAATGTTAAGGGGGCCATCTGAAATTTAGTTTATAATGTTAAGGTAGCTTTTTGTATTTTAGTTTATGATCTGTTAAGGGGGCTATTTGTAGGTTAGTTTATTGGTATGGAGTTTTATGGCACAACAACACAAACAGGTAATTTAGTGCTGAGATAATTGGAGTAAAGGGCCTTATCTTAGAACAGACCAAGGGAGCTAACCTAGGCTGATCTAATGGCATGATTCAATCGTGCACCATTTTGCCAGTCCAGCACATTAACCAACGTGCCATGCCTGCTTGTAGGTTAATGTAATAGACATATCTTACAGAGGAGGTCTGATTTATCCTAATTTTGTAACACAGTTTTATACAAAAAGTTTTAGGGTACATTTAAAAAATCATCTACAGTTCTATTTTGTAAAGCTGAAATATATTATGGAAGAAATCTTCAAAATGTGTCAGTAATTAACATCCAAATAGAATTTCATTAATCTTCATCGACTTTATCAGCTGGCTTCATTTCTGTACTGATTTACAGACATTATTTACTTGTGTTCTATTCTATGATCCATATTTGCAGAATTCAAGCTAATTTCTAAAATATCGTTCTTAAAACATCAACATTTTACAAGCTCTAACATGTTTACATCATAATTATACCCAATATTTAAGAAAATTCCACCTTTTTTCAAACTGAAGGGGCATTTGCCCCTAAATTTTTATTTCTAGAACAGACTCTGTGTCACGTGTGAGAAATTGTTTTAACAATTCCTGCCTCATGTTTATAAATGTCTTCTGATAGAATTGAAAGTACTTTGGGTAATATTTAAAAGTGTTATATAATATTATGACTTTAGATTGATAGATTCTGAAACAAAGAAACTACCTGTCAGTGAATTAGCCATTGCATTATGGTCAAATTCACAGTTACTTCCTATGAAGAACCTTGCCATGGGGTAAGAAACTGTTTGTTTGCAATTAGCAGTGATGTCACCAGTCAGCTTAGGCTTAGAGGCCAGAAACCTGACCTTATAACACCTCAATGATACCACCCCAGATCATTTTCAAAGAGACCACCAGTATCCAATCAGAACTAAGATAGTCAAATTTTGGGTGGGTTTCTCACGCACCTAGATATTATTCTATTACATCCATTGTGAATGGATCAGTTTACATCTGGACATTGGCGAGAGTAGATCATAGGGAAGTTGAGACACTAGACTGCGCTCCGAGTGCTAAAGTTGTGTGCTCATTAACAGGGCTGGAAAGGGAGTTCTGGAAACTTTGGACAAGATTGGAACAAAGGCTTCTGAGGAAGCTTTCTGGGTGGGATCAGATGCCACTCGAAGATTAGAGAGGAGAAGACATGGAGAGCACATAGAGATAGGCAGTTGTGTGAGGAAGGAGGCTGAGAGAATGAAAACAAGGGTACCAGAAGTACCAACGAGGACCAAGAAAATGGAAACAAGGGTACATGAAGTATCGAAAGGAATACAAGGCAGAAGTTACAGATGAGTAACACAGAAGGGACACGGGAAGGAAACACTCTCACCTTTAATTTCATGGGATGAAATAATTGGCAATTTGGATAGGTTGTGTATTGATTGGAAGCAATTACACTGAAAAACTGTCCTGTAATTGTGGAATACCATGATATAGTTTATTAAACTGTTATACCTTTCACCTTTTTAATTTTACATTTTAACACCTAGACTATCGACTTTGCTGACTGGGGGCTCAGAGTTATTTAACCTTTAAATTGTCCGTCCTTCTCCGGGGTTAGTAATAATTCTGTAGGGGGCACGTGACAACCTGTTGGCTTCTTTCCTACACATACAAGCTCATAACATTTAAAATATGTACAGGACATAAATGTACATGAATGTTTTTTTTATACATGTAAACTGCAATAGTTTATATATAATATGGCAAACCCTATAATTTCGGGGAGGAGGTGGTGACTGGGATTTGTTTGCAAAAATCTCCAGCTCCCAAGTACATGAACCTTAACAAAGTATCTTGAGAAAAAAAATATCATAGTTGGAAAGAAAATCCTATCCCCAACCCAGTGAGCTTCAAATGGTCAGTCCAAAAATCTGACATACCCGATTTAATACAGAAGTATTGCAGAAAACTTTGTGACCCTTCAGAAACAACAACTGGCCCTAAGAATATAACATACTTTGCTTCAAATCATATCAAAAGAATTACTGTAACAGTATTGCAGTAAATTAACTGTTGTATGGTATACCATATACACTCACTTATAAGACAGGTCCAGTGGCAAACAACACAGACCCTATCTGCTGTCACATAATATGCTGGCAGATCAGGATCAATGTTGTTTATTCTATTCATCATTCCTAACAAACTGCATAGACCCAGATCTGCTGGCAAATTATGCAGTGGCAGATCTGGGTCTGTGCAGTTTGCATTTTGACTTGACTTATTATCGAGTAGAGATGGTTTATATTAGAGGACACACTGTACTCCAGGAAATGAGAGCAGTACCATATACAAGTATACTCGCTTATAAGTCAACTCAAACTGCAAACAACAAAGAGCCTGATCTGCCGTAGCATAATCCTCCTGAAGATCAGGGTCTATGCTGTTTCTTCTACTGTTTACTCCTAACAAACTGCACAGACCCAGATCTAGTGGCACATTATGCGACGGCAGATCTGGCTCTGTGCATTTTGCAGTTCGACTCTTGTATCCGAACAGATACAGTATGTTAACAGACAAGCAGTTAAAAACTGTCAGCAGCTGCTGGAGCTATGTCATTCCTATTGCTTGCCATAGACTGTTAATATATATATATATATATATATATATATATATATATATATATATATATATATATATATATATATATATATATCCATCCACTCCATGTCCATTTCCCTGCATGACAGCATATTACTGGCAGCTATATTGCTTACATATTTACTATTCATTGTATATTGTGTTTGGAAGTTGAAATAAATTCCTAGACTGTCAAGAAAATATTGCAAAACATACTGTACAGAAACATAAAGAACTCAAAACAAGTACATCTGTATCATTACTTGCATTTTATATGCTGATTTTTCCTCATCATACCATGTTGAAATGGCAAATTACAGAAGCCTTATAGAAGAAACTGGCAGGCTGTCTACCATCGAAGTAACACGGGCAGAAAATGGTCTGCTAATAAACTTAGCATCGTGGGTTTATACAGCCATTGTGTTTTGTAAAGGTTTCATTATTATAGACATATTTTTACAGCTTCTCAGAATATTGTATGATCTAGATTTAGCTAGTTTGAAGGAAGTGAATTGTATTGTGGCATAAAGTGAAGGTGTGCACCAGCCTTGGTTGCTGACAACTGCTTTCCCTTACATCCTATTTTCACCTGGCTGCATACCAGATACATGTCTAGCAACTACTGCAATGAAAAAGGTCTACTGACCAAACAACCAGATATGAGTGAGTCACCTAGGCAAATTTGGCACATTAATTGTCTGCTTCTCTTTCAAAATTTACCTACATGCATCCTATCAATCACTATGAATTGATGTTTTTTTAGACAAGAAAGACTTATTTGTAAACTTATAGCTATGAAAGATCCTCAGCATTCTCATCAGATCTGAAAGATGAGTTAAGAAGGTTGCAAAGACCCTATTCATGCATGGTTGCACTTGTATGTTCCTCCACCAGAAAAATTATAATTTTCAGACATAGTATCCTGAAACCTAATATCTACTGGTTTGACTTATGAAAAAGTTCAATTTAGTTACAGTATATACTCACTAATAAGATGAATCCAACTGCAAAATGCACAGACCCAGATTTACCATCGCATAATGCACCAGTAGATCTGGGTCTGTACAGTTTTATAAAAGCAATCAGTTGAACAAACAATACAGACCCTGATCTGTAGGTGCATTATGCTATGGCAGATCACAATCATTGTTTGCAGTTTAACATGACTTATAAGCAAGTCAATGGGAATACCTAACTTACTAGGCACAGCACACCATATATATTCGCTTATAAGTCAACTCTAACTGCAGTAGAGTTTGTGTAGAGACAGACATCACACTAAACAGAGTGGTAGTAGTTGCATGTACAATAACAGTACAGTGCTCTCTGATGTTTGTGTTAGAAGTCCTACATGTAGTTGTCAAGTACACATTTTCATTGCAAATTATAGATGAGGTTTGCCATTCATATTAATTTCCTCTGCTGTCTTTTTTTTCTTCTAATTGCAAAGAAGAATCCCATGAAAGGACTAATGCTCTACTAGCTGAGAGAAAATTCTAGGAATCCATCATTATTGGAAGTTTGTTTCTTCATTTTCAGCTGTAGAGTACTAAAACAGTCTCTGATAAAAAGAAACTCCAACATACCAACTATATAAATAAAAGTATTTTCTTATGTTTCAGTCAACATGTTTACAAAGACACCTGTAAGTGTAATAAAAAATTTATTGTCATAGCCTTTGGCCTTGCACCTGATATGAAAAGATCACTGGACATGTTTCAGACAATGTCAGGATATAACCACATTCTAAGTCTGATTAAATCTAAAAGCAATATTTTGGTAGAAAAAAACAAACAAAACCAACAAACTTAAGTGATATCCTTTTAAGTGATTTTCAGATATATTAACAAATGGGGTAAAACTGTAATAACTCAGTAAGTAGCAACACCAAGATTTGCAATAATAGGCATCAGATCAGCACCATTTTCATCCAATATCAGGTAGGAATTTTAAGTCTTAGAGTGAAACCCCACACAGACCATCCATTCAGAAGTGATGACAAGGTTTTCAAGATGGCCACCATGAAGGTCATACTAGAAAGCAGATCGGCACCATTTCTATTTAGGCCCAACTAGACATCATAAGAAGTCTTACAGTGAACATTTTATGTTGATATGCCCATACATTTAGGAGAAATATGCCTTAACCTGGATGGTAAAAATGAGTACATGTCTGGTCATTCTGGTCTGTTGTCTTATATGGCGTTAAGACAATATATCCATAAGTTTGTGCACAACCAATAGAGTATCTGACTCAGGGGTCACGCTACCAGGTGAAGTTGGCAACTAAGTCGCCTAAAAAGTGTAAACTTCGCCTTCTTCTGTTAGGAAAGCGAAAACAACTTTGTCCTGTGATTTTTTTTAGAGGAATGTTGAATGACCATCCCTTTTGAGATGCTCCCTCACTTAGTTCTAGTGTTATGTTATATATAGCTCAAGGCTAAATGTATGCTTCAAGCCATCAAATATAGTTGGTGTTGATATCAATTACGTTGACAAACAAACTCTGCACATTCACAGGCACATTTTGATAGCTAATTGACCATTAACCCTTTCTTGAGTAAGGTAGCAACTATTACTGCCCAATTTCTGCAATTTATCCTTTGATGATAAAAACATACAAATTTGTTTCCAAACTTATAAAAATTTACCGTATATACTCGCGTATAAGCCCATTTGCGTATAAACCGACCCCCCAACTTGACTAGGTAAAAATAGGAAAAATTGTATGACCTGCGCATAAGCCAACCCATAAGTTCACGACTACATCACAAAATGCTAAAAGTGAGTTCTAAATACCGGTACATTTATTCAGGCAAATCACATTACTAAAATAAATGTTATCTTCAAACGTTACAAAAATGAAAGTAAGAAATCTAATTTATATGTTGAAATAAAAACAATTTTTCTTCAAGATTAAATAATAACTGAAATAATAACATCCTCATACTAAAATCCTATTATTAAAGTTTTATCACATTCAGAATCCTTCAAAATCTGGCTCGGTATCGGAACTGCCAAACAGTTCATAAAACTCGGCTTCTGTTATGGGCGTGCTGTCATCGTATACGTCGTCATTGTCATCAGTGTCATCTGATAGTGTCGTTCTGCTTCTCATTCTCCTCGTCATTGTCTGATTCAAATATGGCATCATCCTCAGTTCCATCCATGGCATTGCTGATACAGCACTTTCGAAATGATTTGGCAATCATGTCCAATGGAATTGAGTCCCATGCGTCTTTGACCCACTTGGCGACCAAGTCGAGGTCCGGCCTCATGAAATTCCCGCCTTTTGTCATCTTCACTGCGCCTAAACAAACCCATTCGGACCACATCTTTCGTACCCTGTCCTTAAACGGCTTGTTAAGGCAGACATCAAGAGGTTGTAACACTGATGTTAAACCTCCTGGTATCACAGCCAATGTTGTTTTCATTTTCTTTGCGGCCTTTATGACTTCATCTGTCTTGTGTGCTCGAAACATGTTGATCATTGTTTTGTTTTCTTTATCGGTTTTTTAACTGCCAGTAGCGTGATTCAGTTGACCAAAATATGATTGGTTTTCAGCGTGGACATTGTTCAAATATTGTGACAGTTATAACTTTGAGCAGAAACCATGTCCACTACCTTATCTCATTAAACAATACATCTGAGAGTCAGTATGTATTAGTAAATTCAGTGGCATTGTGCTACAAAATCCCTGAGGCATTCACCACAGATTAAGCATACCGGTAGTTCTTGTACAACACTCTACAACTAACAAACCACTTTGCTATACAAACAACTAAACAACAGTAGAAGATAAACTGTGGCTGCCTTTTACTTCTAAAACACCTGTCAAAGAAATCCCTCAAATTATATTTTTAACAATTAATCACGCTGACTCGTATATGCTACTTGCCTGTTATTTACCCTTCCCAGGCACGTGTGCAACAAACCCCCATGGAGCCTCTCGCTATGGTTGCTGTAAGACTATCGTACATGTACATGTACATGACTCTCAACACCAAAATGGTTGTGTCATAAATACCTTCAGTATCTTAATTCTTAAATCTTTTTATTTACTGTAGTTTCTTTTCATATTTACACTGAAATAAGCTAGCGTGCATTTGTACGGTACCACAGAGTTTAATGATTACTGATTAGTTGAGGGTTAAATACTTCATTGAGAGATTACTAATATGGCGGTTCTTTTGGAAAATACACATACCACCATGGCTCAAATAACATGTATGGCTGCATTTTCTGGTGGGTG
Source organism: Megalonaias nervosa (assembly GCA_016617855.1). Lineage (NCBI taxonomy): Eukaryota > Metazoa > Mollusca > Bivalvia > Unionida > Unionidae > Megalonaias > Megalonaias nervosa. The sequence continues at coordinate 25,540 of JAECUM010004986.1, forward strand.
GACATCTGTCAAATAGACATCAAGTATGGTAATACATGTTTTTCATTCCTTATCCCACCAGTAAAGTTAGAAAAAATACTTGTTTCACTTCAAGACAGCACATATCACATGAGCCATGTGGCATCATTAGGCATGTGATCTCATCTTCAGCGATCGACAGTAACAATAAATACCGGTAATCAAGAAGAAAAGCTCCAAAATATTCAGACTTAGACCTTGGCCCGCAGATAAGCCAACCCACTTCTTCAAGGCTTTATTTTTTTCCTAAATTCTTCAGCTTATAAGTGAGTATCTGCGGTATGTAAATAGCAATTTGAGTTTGAAGAATAGAATCGGTAACACGAATATTTTAACTGCAGCGTGTACATTTATTTCTTGATAAAAAATCTATTTGGAACTGTAATGGCTGACATCGCTGTTCTGGGAAGTACCATTTTATTAGATTGTCTCTTTTCATAAAACACTGGGCAAATATATTCAGGAAAATATACAATTTGTTAAGAAAGCAGAGACTAAATATTACATTATTAAAGATATAGCTTCAAAATGCAATTATGTAGGTCATAAATATACGGGACAATGCTACGTTTTGGAATTCGATGAGATGCTGCAAGGTCAAGGTTGTATTCAGAGTTTAATAACTTTTGTGAAAATACTAAGAAAAACAAAACAACAAAACAGAAAATCAAATACTATTTAACCAATGCCTAATGCTACACCAACTACGTAGACAAATAATAAAATCTTAAATTTGCAATCCTATCAATGTACTGTTGGAACGAAGCTATAAAGTGAGTGGCTACATTAAGAAAACCCCTCTTTCTAAAAATTGATGCACTTGCAAGTTGGCTGTGTCGATTCGGTTGAAAAAAGGTTTAGTTCATTCATATACTGAATTTAATTCTTCAGTTTGTTGTCTATGAACAGTTACGGTAAAGTTTTATGGGCAACAAAGAATTTAGGACAAACAGTATGATCTGAAAGACGTGTGCATTTTCTGTCATGTACATGGTGTAGGGGTTTTTTCAAACAAGTTTAGAAATCTTTTCAAATGCCATTTTATAATGAACTTTCAGAAAGTAAAAAGAATTAATTCTTGATTAAGGGTAGTTGATTAAGCATTTGTACTAACTTGCAATTACAATACTGTAATCTAGTTACTCAGTTAAAATTCACTACATTGTATAGCTTTTGTTGTTCTCTTTTTAACTTACATTGCTAAACTACACTGGATATGAATATGAGAGTCTGTAAACATGCACCAAATGTGTTTATAATATAGATAGAACTCAGAAAATTTTCTACTTGAAAATAAAGTTTTGCTTAAAACCAATGTTAAATGCAAATATGCATACTGGGAAATAGATGGCATAATTCAAATAAGATAATGAAAACAACATACAAACACACAGAGATACATACATACATACATACATACATACATACATACATACATATTATATATATTGCGTTATCTCAATTTGCTCCCACTTCTCCTTGTTCAGCTCTCACTTCTCCCTGTTCTGTCCAAAAGGAGAAGTCACTTCTCCCTAAAATTCAAGACTAGCTTGACCCCTGCGTGACTGTTGTTGTTGTTGTTGATGTAGGGTTTAAAGCCATTTTTCAGCACAAGATAGGCTATACATGGCGGCCAGTATAATTGGTGGAGGAAGGACTCTGGAAAACCCCGGGAAGAACCACCGACCCACGAGAAGCTACTGGCAGGCATTCTCACGTACCCACGTTAGCCGAGCCTGAGACTCAAACTCACGCAGAGGTGAGATGGCAGTGATCCGTAACAGTGAGCACTTTAGACCACTCGGCCACTTGGCCCCCCCCCGAGTGACTGTCTGTCTTAATGGGATTGCAAACTCAATTTCTTTGTGTACCAGTTACTCTAGCAGTTTGTGAATACAATGTAGTTATTTTTTGATCCACAGAGCTGCCCTGCTTTGAAATTCTAAAATTTTATGAATGTTCAAATTTGTATCTGAGCTCTATATTCAAGCATACTGGATTTTCAGATCAGCACCACTTTTACTTAAAACCAACTGGACATCATAATAAGTCTTTCAGTGAAAACCCCATGCTGATATGACCATCCATGTAGGAGTAGCAATAACGATATTTTAAACATGGCTGCCCCGGTGGCCATATTGGATGTCAGCTCTGCACCATTTTCATTCCAGACTAATTAGACACCATAACAAGTCTTTTACTGAACACCCCATGTTCATATGACCATCAATTCAAGGAGAGTAGTGATATTCCAAGATGACAGATTTGGTGGCCATATTTGATCAGCAACATTTTCATTTACGACTAAGAAATCTTTTTGTGAAAGTCCATGTTGATATGTACATCCATTCAGGAGAAGCAGCAATAACATGACATTCAAAATGGCCAATGTGGTGTGTAAGGGTGCAAATTTCTGTCAATCTATGAAGAGCACATTAATTTGGGCAGGTGAACGATTAATTAGATTTATGGGGGCAGGCGCATGTTTAAATCACCATAATGCATGGATTTGTAATGTCTGTGTCATGAGAGGAGTGATTCTTAATTGAGCATTCGTTTATTTTACAAGTCAGACAGACTGGGAGGATAGGGATAACTTCGAATTTGTATCGGAATTGTCAGATTTGAGGTTTTCCAGAACTAGTTATTTGGGAATCTTGAGGTCACGCAGACTACAATTTGGTGCCTAGTTAAAAAAGGCTGGAGATATATTTAATCCGCATTGGTTACGCTAAACAAGGGGCATGGTTCCCACATGAAAATTCTTGGGTTTAATATGTCCCATCACAAAATTTTAGTCAGTCTACGCTTTTCTGCAAGAGAAAACAAAAGTAGGAGACTCCGAGTTTGAATTTAGAAGAAATTCACTCGTAAATAATTATCCAAGGGATCGGATGTCTGGAAAGTCAACGGACATGATTTTGATGGTAGAAGTGAGCGAAGCTTAAAAACACAAGGTGAAAGAGCTCCACCGGTCATATCCATGTACCTACCTATCAAAGTATCTACATATCACGTACTTACATATCCACCTACACACACAAAGTTCGAGGGCCAAAAGAGGCGAGACAATAGAGAGTTTGAAGAAGGGAAAGGTGGAAAGGACCAAGAAGAACAATCACAGAGAAGTTGGAGAACAGTCACAGTGAAGTTGGAATGAACTGGAAATAATCAGGTTATGAAGTTGTACAACACAATGACTTCCATTGTTCACTCGATTCTATGATGAACTAATTCTATCATTTAAAACAGATCAGCTATTTATATAAGTATATTTGTTTTTGAAATTCAGTGAATGATTTATTTAAAAAAGAAGTGTATCTTCCTAATGTAATGCATTATCACGGTTGTTGTCTGTGTAATTGATTAAATTGTTATTTTCATATACAGGGGCTCGTGTCATTCTGTTTTATGTATCTGCTCAGATCTCTATCTATTCCACCTATAAGTTTCAAACTTTATATTAATATTTACTCGATCCGGGCAATAACACCAAAGGCGATCACCCTCTAGATAACGATAACCAATTTCCACTACAACCCACCCCCAACAAAGTGGGGGCTACATAGCATGGTGGCCATGCTGCACATCAGATCAGTGCCAATTTCATTTAGGACCAAATAGATATCAACAGAAGTTTTTTATTGAAAACCCCATGTTGATATCACCATCCATTCCAAAATAGTCAGACTGGCACCATTTTCATTTAAGGCCAACTACATGTCTACATCAAAACCCATGCTGATGTCATCATCCATTTGGAAGGAATGGCGATTACAAGATTCTTCTCCTCTGCCTCTCCTCAGATTAAACTGTATCCAACTTAAAACTTCTCAATTTCTTCTGCTTACTTTTCTGTTAATTTGATTTAAGATCAAATATGAATGAGATTTTGTCTCACATCTACTTCAAAAAGATGAAATTTGAAATTGCAATACATGCATTAAGTCCTTTCATTGCAATAAACTGCCCTTTTGTTCCAAAACATGTCTGTTGCTTCAAAACAAGTACCCCTTTGTCCAAAACTGCCCCTCTTCCCGTCCCCTCTCCTCCATTAAAAAAATTTCCAGCAGGAACACAGAAATAATTTTATACCTGTCCCCAATCTGCTCCTGTACAGATGGACATAATCAATCTGGGTATTTAGATATTACATGTAAGTTTAAAGTGGCTCATGTCAGTTTAAGCTTTCCATGCTGTCCTTTTAAAATTCCACTGCCTAGGGCAAGTTAATTATGAAACCAACAAGCAAACATCTACAAGCAGATAACTTGGCTGTATAAACAATCTACTGTCAAGTGTTAGTGTTTGTTAAAAAGAGGCTGTGAAAAGCATTTCAGACTAATTGCTCACAAATATTACTCATAATATATGTTCATGTGTTACTATGAAAACAAAGACAGTTTTGACATAAAATATGTGTTGTTTATTATTAATTTCCTGTCATTTCTGAAAACATTACATTCTAGACAGATTAAAATGGGACATTACTTGTCTACATAACAAAAATTAAAATAGTTTTTTTTAATCATTGCCAGTACATAAAACTATGGATGTTTGGTACAGACTTGTATATTCTGATTTCTAACCTGTAAATATTGTCCTGCTGGCTGGAGAAATAATCTTAAAAAATTTAACTTTTATCACCCCACTGTTACATGTGATGCAACTGTCTAACTAGTTAAATGATGTTCAACGACTTGCCCTGTCATTATCATTTCAGTAAATTAAAAAGTATGATGTGCATCATGAAGTCATTTTATATTGTCTTTTGAATAAAGAAAACTTAAATACTTATATACATTCAACATCTGACAAATTTACAAATTCACAGAACAAACTGTCAGTGTCTGTCTCTTTCACCGTTACATAAGTAAAATTTTGGGTTGTTTTTACAGAAAAACCAAACAGTTGCACATGACAATCAGTTTGCACATGGTACACTTTCTACTCTGTTGTCAAAACCCATCAATTAACCAAATCAAAGGTTGTTTACAGTTGATCAGGATGCTTCCTGAGGATGTCAGTAAGGATGTTACATAAACCAGTAAGTTACATGATATGTGACAAAATAAACAGATACCAAATAGACTTAACATATATTGCTTATCTTTAATTACAAATACATGACAGAATTAAGCAAGGAAACACCTGTATTTTCTCAGCACTCTCAAGATGGTCTTTTATGACTGACATGGAAACCAGCCTCACGTAATATTTATGGATCGGAAGTGCCTGTCTATGTCACGTTGTTAAGCGATGTGATGTCAATGAACATTATTGAAATCCTATACCAGTTTATTCTACTGACATGCCTTGAAACCTGGCCGAGTCATATCAAAGACTTATACAAATGGGATGATATCCCAATGCTAGACATCCCTATAAACTGCCACATTGCAGACACTGTAGCGATATGACTGAAATTTTTTTAAAGCTACATTAAAAATCCAAATCACACACACAATCAATCAAAATTTCTATTTCTGACCAACCTGTGTGCAAATCACATACTAATGATGCAACAAAAATGGCAGTCATAAAACTTGATCACTATTTAGCAATTCTTGTGAATTGTTATTTTAGAAGGATAGCACTTATATGCACCTAAATAAACTGGAAAAAAATACAGCATTTCGTATTAATGACAATGTATAATTGATTACTTCTAATTAACATGTGTGCATCTCATGTACCGCAAAACAAAACAAAAAATGTGTTTCTGGTCAGCCAACCACCCCTGTGTTTCACTGACGATCCTAGCACCTCCCACCACCATAAAAAAAATTTCAAAAAGAAAATTCACACAAAATTCCACCACCCCAATAATTTCCCGAAACTGATATGTACATCTAACTGAGCTGGTTTAGTTCAGTACTTCATGTACTTAGTACATTTATATATATATTAATCATTATAAACTATATAATGTAAAAAAATAAAAATAAACCTATCTACCTTAATTTTTAAAACAGTGCAACAGGAAATACACATTTTTTTTTCTATTGCCTAACATTTCTGGAATAAAATTAGCAGTCAGATTCTTGTCTAGGAAAGTTGCATAATATAACATTGCTTTACTTAAAATCAGATTTTGAAAGAATATACATTGATAGTAACTGTCATGAGACTATAGCAACAGAACAACAATAAGGACCAAAAATTCTCATTTGACATCAAAAAAGTGCTAAGTTCAGAAGTCACCCTCAGTTGGCATGCCACAGAGCATACATAAAAGAAAAGGTGCATAAAGAATTAATATTATATATTGCAAATGAAAATAATGCAACAAAATATAAATATAAGACATAATTAATATTTGAAAATACATACATGTATTAATCCATTACAAACCCTACATGCTAAATAATTAAGATATTGTACATAAAAATTTGTTTTCTGATTATATCAGAATCACCATTGGAGGCTAAATTTCAAGACAGTTGGCAAATTAAGGGACAATGAAGAAACTGAATACGAAATAGTATCAACAGATATGGTGTAGCTACTTCCTGGCTCCAAAATATTTTATGAATTTTAAATAGAGAAATAAAATTTTGTTTTGTCCATCCTTGTTAAATGAGTTACATTTTCTACCCTAAGAAAGTTTTAATACTAATTTAATGGAACATGAAAGAATGATGCATCTTTTGTTGTTTATGCTAACTGCAAATGTCACCAACGTTAAAAAAATACTAAGAAAATGTTTCACATGAAAATATTCGTAAATTCCTAATGTAATGTTACTTGAATTACAAGTACATGATAAATGGACACATTTTATATATATTTTAACCATAAAGATGCTGCTGCTGCTTCTTTTATTAATTATGTAGTTGTAATAGATTTATGATAATTATCATCCAGATAATAGAAGAAATCATCAGTTAAATATCTATTTTTCTGCCCTGTTACGTGTGTTACAAGTAAATGACAGCAATGACCTGACAAGCATTATTCAGAAAGAAAAACTGACAGTTATCTTCATCTGTTATTTTATAGAAGATGGGATACTAGATCACTGACCCATAACTAATTTGACATGAAAATGAAACATTTAAAATTTGGGGTATTTACCCCATAGGACTGGCTGAAGAGCATATTTTATGACACATGTGATAAGAAGAACTCAGATACAATCTGTAACATTCTTATACATGATAAACATTTAAATAGGCAAGTCAAAATATGAAATTCATGTGCCCACAGGCAAGTAAACTGTCAAAACAATTTTGATTTGTTTGATTTTGTGGATTTAATGCCATTTTTCAGCACATGATAGGCTATATATGACACCCAGTGTGGTGGTGGAAGAACCCTGGAAAACCCTGGAAGAACCATCAATCCCTGGGAAGCTACTAACAAGCTATCTCAAGCACACATAATGGCTGAGCCAAGACTCAAAACCATGCATACAGAGGTGAGATGTCCGTGATCTTTAAAGGCAAGCTCCTCAGACCACTTGGCTACCAGGGACTCAAAACATGTGAAGGCCAGTCATGAATCAATAATAAGCAATTTACATGCATATTCATCCAATTTGTGAATCTGCTATTTATTTCCAATTATACCAGTGTTCCTGGGAAATATCTGAAATGCAGCAAATCCATTCTGATGCCAAAACAGACGTCAGTAATTGACAATAATTAAGGTACATACAAGTAATGAAAATGAAGGATATTCAATATGGAAAAATCAATGGGACAGTACAAGTACTGAACAATGCTGCATAGGCATATTAAACACTGGAGTGTTTGCTTACATAAATATATCCCTCCAACCCCTGCTTCTCCCACATTGACACACCCAGCTCCCCTACCCCTGTAGTGTTCAAAATCAAAGTGGCTATAATGGGATTTCAAAACATGCAAAAATCTTATGTGAGGCCTCTGTAGAAGATGGGGTAGAAACGGAGGCTTCCATACAATGATTCAACTTCCACAGGAGCCTCCAACGCACTGGCAAGACTTCAAAGAGGTTCCCAAGCACTGACTAGGCTTTAAAATAATTTACATATTTTCATGACTCTGTTAACTTATGGGGTCAGGGGTGACTTTCTCAGAGAATCTTTTTATTCTTGTTAAAACTGTATGAACTAATATGTTTATATCCTAAAGAAAAACTAATTCATTGCTTTATTAACTTTGAATGTTTAAAATGGGCAGTTTGTTTTTCAACGAAGGCTTTGGACCTCTACCCAAGCTCAGTCAGGTTTTGACACCTCATTACAAACTTAAAAACACCTCATTTTGAACACCCTGTGCCAGTAACGTGTTAACTAAGTGGAGAAGAACCCCTAGGTATATTACCCTTTTGAGAAAATATAGTCAGAATTTTTCCATCTTTACGGCTGTGATTTTGACTTTCTTGCTGGCTAAAGGGTTATGTAAGGTTTATGACAGTTGCCTAAAGGTTTTGTGAGGCCAACAGCGGATAGCCGGCCATATGTTTATTTTAGTAATTAGATGGTTGAGTGGGTTAGTCACTTCAAAGGGATTTAAGCTCTTTGTGTCACTAAGAAAGCCAGATTTCTGCATTCACTGTTACCTTTGAAAGATCTGTGCCAAGCTCTGCTGAACATCAAATAAGGCATACCAGCCAATCAGAATTAGAGGATTTTAAAAACCTACCAGTAGGAGAAGCTCATGTCTCAGACAGAAATGGGGACAATGTAATGTCTAGTAATACCTGTGTAAAATTAATCAGTGGTTTTCTGACCTTTTGAAAAGAGTGGAAGATACAAGGAATTACAAAAAAGAATTCTTGGGAAAAGACCACTCCGAGTGAATGAGACTCATAAAGAAAGGGAAATAGGAACTGAACTGGGAAAGAAAATGAAAGCTTCTACAGAAAGCTCCCAGGGTGCACATAAGAGACAGAACTAAACTCTCAAGAGAGGGAAGGAGGAAGTAAGACACTAGTACAGACAGGGTGCAGAAGGAGGTAGTACAATGAGTAGCACAGGAGGGTGTAGGAGAAGGACAGTAGTATAAGGAGTGTCACAGAAGAGGACAGGAGGGAAGGAGAAGGGAGAATAGGAAAAGAACAAATTCAGATGAGTACAAGGAACTACTCACTGGAAGGAGAATTTGTTACATTAGGATGTTAACAGCCATATGATTAAATAAAGAAGGCACTTGTTAACAGGCTAATTAATGTATTAATTTATGAGTGGAGTGGAATTCCAGAAATTGCCTGAATAGTTTTATTTTTATTATTAATATTCATTAAATTATCTATTTTACCTTGTGTTGTTCATGTATTTAGGCTATATGCATTGCTGACTGGGGGGTCGTGAGTCATTCAAAATTTAAATGTCCACCTTTCAGCCATATTAGTCCTAATACTGTAGAGGGGTTGTGACAACCCTATATACTCACTTATGAGTCCTACTGCAAACTGCACAGATCCAGATCTGCCATAACATAATGCAATGTCAGATCTGGGTCTGCACAGTTTGTTAGGAGTAATCAGTAGAACAAACAACATAGACCCTGATCTGCAGGTACATTATGCTATGGCAGATCAGGATTTTTGTTGTTTGCAGTTTGACTTGACTTATATGCAAGTATATATGGCAATGAAGGCATTAGTGCTATAACCATAATCTCCTTTTATCATATTTTTAATTTCTAATTTAAATTTACCTATTGAAAAAATTAAGTACTCATTTTTACCACATGACTGACACAAAATAAAGAACCTTTATTCTGTAATTTGGCTGTAAAATAGATCTTGAACCCTTATTTCTAACTAACAAAAAGCAGCCACACTGTAACTTATATAGTGAGTATTCCCACCCCTCCAATGATCTAAACATTAAACAATGATGACGTCTATCATCTATTAGGGATGCCAACTACATTATAGCATATTCCATAACGTGTTAAAAATATATACATAACAGGAAAATGGAAGTAAACAGTATAACACAGTTGGCAATGCTTCAAAATATATATGTAAACATAGTTACTTTTACTTGTCAAAATTAATTCTCATACTTTCTGGTTTTTACTTTCCATTCCTAAATTCAACGCATTATGGATGAAATTCATGATATCAGTTATAATGATGAAAACAGTTATTTAGTATTAAGTGCTAAATTATAATCTGATGTCCAAACAGTACTTGTATTGAGAGAGAGACAGGCAGACTGACAGAATGAGACAGAGGAACAGAGACAGACAGATTGATACACACACACAATCAAAACACAACATATTAATATTACAGCTGGTATATATCAGAATGATCAAGTTTTTAGAACTAATTTTTTCTTTACTAAAGACTTAAGAAAAGGTAAGATAAATATTCAATAAAACTCATCATTTCAATAAAATGTTGGATTTTTTTCTGTAGGATAAGACCCAATTAACTTAATTAGCTCATGAAGTTTTATTAACATTTTGCATTGTGCAGTATATACTCACTTATGAATCAAATCCAAAAACAACCAACACAGACCATGATCTGCCACCTCATAATGCACCAGCACATCAGGGTCTATGTAGTCTGTTACACTTATTACTCTTGTGATGGCAGATGCAGTTGGACCCAACTTATAGGCAAGTATATATCATAGCTGTAATTATCCAGTGTGATCAGTTTTATCCAGTACTAAATACATTAAAATACACATAGAGAGGATGTCAACCACATTCACCTCTACAAAATGCAGGAAAGATAATCTGCTATAATTTTAAATAACTGGTACCGCTCCGGTGGCCTAGTGGTTAGAGCGTCCGCCTTGGATGCTGGAGGTCATGGGATCGATCCCCAGCAGAGTCATACCAAAGACTTACAAAAATGGTACTAACAGCTGCCTCGTTTGGCACTCAGCATTTAGAGGTCAATGTTAGGACTGGTCAGCCTGGTGTCAGGATAATGTGATTGGGTGGGACATGATGCTATATGTCTGCGGCATGATGCTCCAGTGCTAGACATCACTATAAACTGCCACACTGCAGACATCTTAGCAACATGACTGAAAAATTGTTAAAGCTACCTTAAAAATCCAAATCACACACACACAAATAACTGGTACAAAATCTGTTATGGACATATTCTGGTTTGAATACTTATATATGCACAATTCGGCCCTGTAGCATAAAATTGGAGAGACCATAGTGTTGAATCATTAAACGATGTCAAAACAGATAGCACTCCAAATTTACTTTCAATCAAATCAATCATAACTAATACTTTTCTAAATTTTGATGCAAAACAGTATTTCACCTTTGTCCAGATGAGGTTGGGTGTAATGTGAAGCACCATAACTTTCTGACCTTTAAGGTGTTGCTCATTTTTCATTCTTAGAAAAACTCAATTTCTAAACACAACTTAGTTTTATCATAATGAACCTTCAACCCAGTTTGAATGCAACCTCGTTTGAAGCTGTAGATTTATCATGGTACATATATCAGCATAATTAGCAACATCATCAGGATACAATATAGCCAAAAAGTCAAGTATATCAGAAAAAAACATTTACCAGTATATTCCATTCCTACATTTCTTACTGATTTAGTAATCAAATCATTTATAGATAAGACTAAAATTGTTAAAACTACATTAAAAATAAAAATAGCACAAACACAAAACACTTGCAGACATCAAAAATTTTGTGAACTATTAACACAACTTTGTCTTGTTCCTAGGTTTCAATGATTGTTGTTTTTCTGGGTTTTAACAGTATACTCCAACTCTGCATTATCACGGGTTCTATATTATCATGGCAAATGAGATTTTCCGATTAATTTTGGACACATGCCATCAAGTGGTTGTTTACAGATGTATAGCTATAGCCAGTAAGGATGCAAATATTTTATAGCACAATTTCCTTTAAAATGTCAACATTTTTTGTAAGTTTACATTGAAAAAACAATGAATATCACTTTTTTGTAATGTACATGCAATTCCTTTGATCACCATATACAAAGCTCCTGTCGAACATGCTATACCATTATTGGCTTTGATTACGAAATATACTCAGTGTATCATCTAATGTTTGATGATTATAAGTCATATAAGGATTGTGATGTAAATGTCCTAACAAGGTTAAGCTTGGAGTTTCATTCCATGGTAGCCAGTATGAACTAAATTTGACAAAATGTTGTTTATGATCATACTCACTGTACATAAATAGGAATACAATAACAGTTAAACTTTGTTGAAATCAGTAATATTTTTCAATAAAAATAATAATAATAATAATAATAATTTTATATATTTATATTTCTTTGCCCACAATGCATTTAAAATTCATATAAAGTTAAATATGTTTTTAATCTGAAATGTTGTTATTCATGGATTTCAACTTTTAATTACATCTGTGTGTTTGATTTAATCATTGGATCCCTTTGTTTTTTGTGGAAATATTCTGCCAGTGCAAGCGTGGATATTCCTACTCATAGGTAAGTTGCAATTTATGTTTATTATAATACATGTGTGCTACCATACCCAAGTTAGGCAAACACCACGATAATACAGAGTATGTTAATCTGCGTCAGCCACCATATGCTGTTTAATTTACATTTATGTGCTTCGATTGACGATTTTTTTTAACAGGAATAGAAAGAGGGAAAGTCATAGAAACTTTACAAATTATAAGTATGCAGCAATAGCAAACAGTTTTAAATATGTACCAATAACAACATTAAGTACCACAATAATACAGTGCTGCAGGCTACATGTAAAACATTATTGGCTATATCAAGCTAAAGAATGGAGAACTAAGTGCTTTTCCGAAGGTCACACTGAGGCTGCCAACCATGCTGTCCTGGATAAGTATCAAACTAATGACCCTTGGATTAAGTCTGACACTCTCCCAGCTGAGCTACTATAGCTATCATTCTCTATACAAGCAAAAATGTCTGTATAATGTTGACCAGACATATGCACTAAGACTGTCATACACTGATGTTATGATAACTATAAATTTTCCTCCAATACCCTACTATATCCTATATTTGCAAGTGCTAATTTCTAATATTTATGCAGTATCTCTCTCTCTCTCTCTCTCTCTCTCTCTCTCTCTCTCTCTCTCTCTACACACACACACAGAGCTGTCACAGTCAAACATCGAAAACAGGTTACACTATTCAGCTGTCAGCATAGTGGTGTCAGATGATTTGATGTCTGTCAGATAATTATATTCTTTACAATCGCCAAATAAAGCGCAATTTGTGATGCAGTCTGTATGTACAGTACTGTCGTTTGAACAGAATAAAAATTAATTTCATTATCAGCATTATGATCTGAGAAATTCGGTTATAGTAACGATACAATAACTAGAAATCACCACTGGACTCAGTAGGAACGGTTTTAAATGTTAAGTTAAAAAATCCTTTCATTAAAAAAGGCGTTTTCTTACCTGCTAATTCTCCGGTTTTTCGAAAAGGATGTGAAGTTCGAAAATATACAGGTGTAACAATAACAGGTCTAAGCTTATCAACTCTGGGCGTGGAAAGAACAGTGTTTTCATAAACGAAAGAGCGACACCTATCATTATATCATACTTTAGTTAAGGTAGACAACTCATCTTTTAAGACGCAGAAATAAAGTACTATTTAATTTAGGTTTACATATATAGCTTGTGCTAGTCCTCCAAATGTGGTGCAGATGCAAAGAAGAATCATACATGCATTAAAAAAATTATATAAATATAGGCCGAAAAATCAGCCCTTCACCCGTGATCGTCCATCAGTATCAACGCAGATTTGGGGGGTTGATTTATCGGACTAATATAAATACAACGTAGCTTGAACTATTAAAACACAATATATATTGACTACTCACACAACAAGTTCAAACATAATTACAAACGGGCCTCAATAAAGATACAAAAATAAAGAAGACAAACCTAAAAACAAATGTCAAAAAACAGCTACTTAACAGATCGGTTACCACACACACACATGCGCCTTCACAATCTCATCTCAAACACACATCGAATAAAAATATGCCAATACACATATAAACACAGATAAGAAATATATTGTATTTATAAACACTTTAAAATATCTAAATGTTTATAACCCTTTGTGATCTAAGGATCAGTTTAAAAATCAGCAGCAGCAGCACTGACCCTAGAGAAGATAACTGATGATGAAATATCAACAGATTGAGAAAGCCATGTCAGAGTTACTGGTCGCTACTCAAACAAGTTGTAATCGGGAGTTTCTTTAAAGTTAACTTGAAGATTACTGTAATTAGCATTTCACCCCCAAAAAAAATATATAAAAAAAAAATTACGCATAACTCGCCATTATTTGTATGTGGGCTCTGAGGTTCATAGACTGTCTCATCTTCGCTAGCCAAGGTTCCGATATAGATAGGGTTAACAGATCGGAACCTTGACGAGACTAACATTACGCCATAGGGACCCAATGGAAACGTTGTCAATGGAAATGGTCAATATGTTTAATAGTGGGGTCAAATGGTAACGTTGTTATAAGTGGCTGACCTCGAACGAATGAGTTTACATAGTAACATTGTTAGAATAGACCTCCATTGGTACGTTAGAGGAATCTCATGTAGAAATGGTCACAGGTTTACATGGGAATATCACATAGGGATCTAAAAATGTTGATAGAGTAAAAAACACACACCTATACAATCTAACACGCTATATAAACAATCCAGCACAACAAAGATACTTCCCAGCAGTCTTTTCTTGACTACAATCCAAAATACATATCCCAACAATCAAACATATCACATATACTATATAAACACACCCACAATCCAGCGCCAGCTTTATGATTATTATCCAAACATATACACATGCAATCAAACGAAAACTGTGCCATTAAACATACTTTCACACACATATCCACACAAATAATGGTAGGATGTGTTTATAGACACACTACCATACCTTCTCACGCATACAAACTATCATAAAAGAGAAAAGGGATATAAAAAAAGGAGTTTTAAGCTTTAGTTGTAAACAACAGAGGTACACAAACATGCACAAAAACACTTTAGTTGTAAACAACACAGAGATAATCAAAGATGCACAAAAAAAAAACAAACAAACAGAAATATATGCATACACACAAAAACTGTTTTAGCAAATATGATTAGTATCACTCTTTTCTAGAGTTGCGGGTGACCCTGAAAAGGGAGTCTGGGGGTTATTTACCAAAGGCAGTTAACATAAGTGGCATCGCTTAAATGGTCCTGTTCTTCTCCTCAAACTTCGTAAAAGACCCGCTTCACACACCGATGCTTTTAAACATAAATATCTCTTGTCCATATTGATCTGTCTGTGATTGTGGTAATTGCTGGCGATACCTTCACACACTTGAACAGCTTGCCCAATGCTGTCACATACATGACGCAGTCGGAGTTGGACAGCTTCCTGAAACGACGGTTGATGATTCTTCTAGCTGCAGTTGTTTTGACACCATGGCTTACTTGCTTTGAAATTAAGTAGTTTTCGCCTGCTAGACATGTCCGAATACTTTAAATTGTTCGCTTTTGGTGTCTGAGTTCTTTTGTTTTCTTGCCGCCTACACGCTGATTAATAAAATTCTGCCCCGCATTCTCTAATGAGACTTCTAGATTTACCAAAAATGCTTAAGTTGCATAAACACTATTATATGGTTGTTTAATTTATTTCTATTCTATAAATTATAAACTTTTGCACTGAGTGTTCATCAAGGGCATACAAAAATGTAGCAATCTGAGGCAACAGTTGCATTTCTGATATTTTTGGTGATCTTAATCCTTTTGTTTGAAATAGGTGGAAAATGTCAAAAGTGTAGTTTGTCACCAATCGTATTAAAGGCAGTTGTTATGAAGGGCCTTTTTAAACCCAAGAGGCTCTCGTTGGGTCAAAAGTTAGTCTCTTTTCTAATTCTCAGTAAGCCCTAAGAATGGGTGCTTTTTTTTGCGACGGGTGGCAGCCTTCGTCCAGGTCCTGGGTGACGAAATCGTTCAGGGTCTTCATTTTCTACCACCTTCCACTGGGTGGGGGCCGGAGACCGTAGCGGACATGTATGACTTCGTAGGTTCCAAGTATGCTTGTTATCGAGGCCTTAAGGATCATATCTTTCTTAAAATTTGGTTAGGGTGCGATAGGAGGTGGCGGTCTGCTTAATCCAGAGTAATCGCAATGCTATGAAGCAGAAGGACTCGATGAACCGGAATGCCTTGTTAGTGTCTTCTATAGTTTCCCCTGGTCCCGTCTGCTTCAATCTATCTTAGTCTGGATCGGGATCATTTTCTTCGCCGTTCTTTTAGTTTGCGGTCGCTTATTGACTTGTGTAGACACAGCGCTTCTTAGCCAGCGCTTGCTTTTATCATGAGTGTTGACAGAGGCAAAACGGTTCCGGAGACTTCATGAGACGGCTTGTGAGCTGTGTGTCTGAGGGAGTTTGGATTCCCCTTCCATGTCTGGCTCCTATCTAGTTATTATGTCTACGCCTTTGCGTTATTTGCCTTTTCTTAATTGGTGTTGAAGGGGCAGTGTGGGGTCCCCGGTCCGGTCTATCCGGTGATGGATGCTCTGATCCATCGTCAATCTTCACGCCTTTTACTGTGTGAGCGAGTTTGTTTGTTGTATCTCTTCCCAAACCAAAAGAAGAGTGGTCCTCTTCTCCTGTGCCTGATGCTCCATCCGGAAGCCATTTTCAGACCAAGTTCTTCGTGGATCTACTGTGCATGTATTGGGATCATCATTTCCGCCGAATTATGTGTTAAGGTTTCCATCTCTATCCGTGAACATCGACGTCTTCTTCTTGCTGTCTTTGTGGAGACTGTTGCGGTGGCGACACCATGGGATAATGTTCCTTTATATACAGTCAAAGACAGGATTGGAAAGTTTGAAATGTTCCATCAATCAAAATGTGCATTATAAAATTCTGTCAGAACGTGGGGTCTCTCAAATCAGAAGAGAGCGGACGCGTGACATCACTTTCAATATATAGGCGCACCAGCGTTTGTATGGTTTACATTTCGGAACAGTTAGAGTATCATTACTATGGTTAATAACATGAAGACAATCTATTGGGGTGCACCTGCTGTGGATATATTGTATACTCGAAGTGATACTACGGTGACTACAACTACTAAAGGAGTTATAGCGAGTATTCTTCTTCCAAAAGAGGATGACCTTACTTTAGCTTTGACTGAATTCCTGTCGTTTCCCCGAGAATATTTGCCTGCAAAGGTAGTACTACTTCCACCTCTTTCTCCAGTTGTTACCATTGGTGGATGATTTCACAAAGAGACAGAAGGAAGAATTGGAGAAATGTTTGCAACGACAAAAGAAACGGAATAAGCATTTGTTCAACAGCAACAAGAAGAGGAAAAAGTGAAAGAGAGAACAAGAAGAAGAGGAAAAGTTTGACGCGGAAGGACAGAACGAAGGAATTGAAAATGTTTAGTAATACAGGTTGAGTGTATTACAAGCCACTCTGGCTGAGTTAAAGTATCTGAAACAAATGTTCCATAGAAACAATGGATGGAATTTCATCGTTGGTACATCCGAATGCAAATCTCACAGAGACGTCTTAGTTACAATACGAATAACAATCATTGATTGATCAAACTGTTTTGTCAGAACAGAAAAAGTCGCAACGGTACAGGCAAGTATTGCAGCGCTTTCAACTCTTTCACCAGAAAGCTTTGGACGAAGTAGACAAATCTACTCTGAGAAATTTCAAGACAACCATCAAAAGCGAACATTAGCCCATCAAGACAAACAGATCGATGGGGAAGGAAGAAGAAGGAGACGCGAAAAATGTTTGAAACTCCTTCCCCTCCAATATCTAATAAGTATATGTGATTTTCATTGTTTGTTGGTTTTTGTTAATAACTATATCTTATGTGTAACTGTATTTTGTAATTGACATTTGTTCAAAATTAAGATAATAATGTACCTGAATAATGAAATTTATTTTGTATAGAACATAATACATAGATAATATTTTATTTATGATTATATATTAATTATTCAGATCATTATTAATGGAGGAAAACATGTTTACTTGAATCTCAGTCTAGGACATTACGTTTTTCACTTGGAAATTCCTAAATTTGTTGACAATTTTGAATGCTTTAGAGAGGAGACTGTTGTTGACTTTAAACATTATTCATTCCTGCATAATATCCGAAACGGAATCAGTCTTATTGTTTTGTTCAGTATTTAATTTGGGTGGATTTATTTACTTAAATTATTCAATGGAATTAGAAAGTTATTTTTAAATTGTCACTTTGTATTCTCGGGAAAAAATCGTTTGTTGAATTTTGCAAAACTTGTTGGTTTCCGCTCTTTTCTGTTGCTAAGTTTAAGACTATAGAGTCGTAACAATATTGAACAGTGGGGGACTTGTTGAGGAGCAGAAACAAGCACAGTTTACTCCACCATGGAGACCCTTTGAGCCAGCATTTACTTCCATCTATGATACTCTACTGGTTACGAATTTCAAAAATTCTATCATGTTGCTAAAACCAAACTTAAAAGTGTATGTTTATTAAATGTTCGGCAATGGTTACAAGAACAATCGACGTACACATTACACAGACCCATTCGACGAAAGTTAGCAAAAGCTTACTGGCCATGGACCATACAATTTCTAATCCTCTTATAACGCATTTTTTTTCTGTGACGGCAGAATAATGTCCATTACATTTTTTACCGGTCTGTTTTCTATTTTGGGTGGACACACTGTTCTCACTCCTGTAAAAGACATTTACAACAACGATCGATTCTACAAGCATTTTGCCCCCCCCCCCTTGCTCCGTATAGAACAAAGGACTAAATTTTTTGTTTATTTACTCGGATGTTGTGGAGTACAACGAGGTGGGAAACACAGACGCTTCTTTACTCTGAGTCATTCATTTTAAGTGGATTGCGCCATCGCTGCTTGCAAGGAAGGCGGAAACACGAACTATGTTCATCGTAAATTTATACACCCTCATTATCTTTCTGTCAGTAAATCGTATTTTGAGGTAGGCAAGATTAGCACGAAAGGAGATCTTGGACAAATATCCTCGAAAGCAAAAGTAGAGGTGAAACTACTGTTACGTGTCTAGGTTCTTATAAAAGTAACAAAGAAAAGAGTGAAGCCAACAAGCTTTGTAAATTTAACAAAATAATATATTTCCCTAAAAAAAACAAGGTAAAAATATGAAAAAAGGACTTACGGTTTATGAATCAAATCCAAAAATTAATCCAATAATTAAAAATATAAGTTCTATCACTAAAAAGTCCTAAATGAATCAAAGTTCGAATCCCGATGAGGTTCAAAGATGGAAGGCGGTGAAGTCCTCTATAACCTGTTTTGTGTTGTCATGCCCACAGTTCCTTGTTGAATCACCAAAAATAATATTCCGGCTTTAGAATTCCGAATAATTTTCAGTAATGTCTTTGTCCAAGAATTCTGATGAGCACAAGTATTTTCCAAGGTGAATAAATTATTTTAAATAAAAAAAAAAAATTCAAACTGGCAACAACAAAATAATACCTTTGAGCCCGAAGGTATGAATTACGACTGACTATAAAACACTACGAAACATCACTTTAACTCTAACTACAACGCAGAACGGACCACGTGATAGGGTCACGTGATCACTCTCTTTCAAGAGTCGTAGTAACATCATATGTCAGTTATCACGTAGGCCATGTACGGATTCGATTGTACTGAACGAATCTTACCATAAGATTCAATAATACCATTTTTTTTTTAAAGTTGTTTACAACAGATCTGACACAGGCCCTGAAATCTAGGTCACCAAAAGATACAATGTTTCTACGAACTGCGCATTTATCAGGTTTAACAGAACTGAATTGAATTTTCTGGAAAAATGTCAAATCCAGTGAATAAAGTTATCATTACCATAACATGTAATGAAAGAAAAATAAAATGAAAAAGAAATTTAAAACTAACACACAAGTAATCAAATTACATATACGTAACACTACATTTTCTAAAACGATTCTCCAGTGAATTGTAAACACAACATGTAGTATCATGTCTACCAACGAGGATGTGGTTTAAATGTTGTATTGAAATGAGTTTTTCCTACGGTAACACCCATCTTAAATCGATGGTGACTCGATAAATGCATGCTTTAAACAATACCGCTTTAACTCAAGGAAACGGAATTCCTCGAAACATCTTCATTGACAAACAAAGTCCAAAAGAAGAAGAAATAAATGTGTTGTAAAACTGGCAAAGACCTTTTGGGTCGCTGAGACATCTCTATAAATTAGCTTTACACTTGTAGCCAAGGCATTATTTTTTCTATGCCACAGCAAGAACGATGCAAAAAGAAACGTTGAAACTCCTACAGATCTCGTAAACACGTTAAAAAAAAGAATAAAGACGGCAGCTGTAAGAAAACTTGACGTATTTGACTATTAACAGAATAAAAAAGAACGATGCGCCGTGATCCTTGCTAATATTCAAAGTCAGAATTGGATCTGTTTGTCATGCCAACCACGAACGAAACCCAATGGTAGAATCTGACCTGAGTCGTCTTTGACTACACCAACCCCTATAGAATTTGAAATAAACGGACAAGCTGAAGATTACATTGATCTGAATAGTAGCCGCTTGTAACTGAAAGTCAACATCGATCAAGACGCTGGAGCTCATTCCGGAGTAGCTTCCGTCAACAATTTCATACATTATTTCTTTGGCGAAGTTGATTGTGCTTCAGTAACTAACTGGTAAGCAGCACATGGGTACCCATCCTTCCGAAGGGTACCTGGAAAATCTCTTCACGATCTGAAAATGAAAAGGAGCCACATCTGGGTGCTTCTGTGGTATGCAAACCCGACACGTTGGACAAGTTCAACAACACAGAGTTGACAGAAGATGACGATCCTCACATTGTTAGGTTAAACGACACATTGAAAAAAAAAATCAATGAAGGCGCAGTTTAGAACTGATGGAGTCTTATCCATTTACATATATGGTTGCAAGACAAGTGTTTTGTTGATTGGAATGGACATACGCCTGAGACTAAATCGAAGCTCCGTTTGATGGCTAGTGCTAACGAGTCAAAAACCATCATCGAAGATGCCAGACTTTACGTACACCGTATGAAAGTTGTACCAAAAGAGGGAAACGACATTAGTCATACTTTGAGCAGAACGACAGTCAAATACCCGATACGACGAGCAGAAATGAAAATATTTCACCAGTGCAAGATTGAAGATCATGTTTTTCAAGGACATCTACCCAATCGTCAGCAATGCAGCCCTTAACTGTGACATCGATCAAAGTCCTTTCGAGTTCGGTATATCGGACGATGATTATATATGAGGATATGCTTTGTAGGGCTTTGATTTTACTCAAGGGCAGCTAAAAATATATTTGATTGCCCATTTTTCATACCTAAACACTGAACCTTTATTTTTGAAAAAAGGCTGCAAGTAATAGATGACCAACACACTTTGAAACAGGCGATTCATGTTTAGAGCTAGGCAAGTGAATATAAATTATTCAGAAGCAGAGGTGTGGATCTATAGACCATTCTTAATGAGATCCTCATGAATATTAATGTATCGCGAAAAGGAGGTTAAGCAAGGCAGATCGCGACTATACTGCATATAATATATTATGTAGATTCCTTTTGCGAGAGAATATATTATATTGATCGCGGCTGTAATGGATGTAATGTATTTTATAGAGATTGTTTCCTTTTGCGTAAGAATATTTTATATTATAGAATATCCACTGTATATATTACAGTGACGAAAACTTACTTGATATGTCCATTCTCTTAAACGTAAGTTGATTTACGTCCTATCTTGAATGTCCTTTTTCTCTACAGCACACAAAATGCAAGTTAACGATAGAGAAAAGAAACTATTTAAAGCAAGAATTTTGTTTCTGATTAGGTATGGTTTAAATGTACAGCTATGATCAATCAATACTGTGATCAAAACACGCGGTCAGAATAAAACATTTACAAAATGTGCAGTGACACAAACTGCCCTTTTAACCAACCACGTCCCCCAAACCAGCAGAGACTTTGTGGTGTGCTTTAAATAGTTTTGGGTACATGTCGGTATGCTTGCATTTTAATTTGTATCAGAAGTGCACAACCTGGTTGTTGTTATGGTGCTTGCTGCTTTTCGTGCCTGGGGGTGGGAGGGACTGGGATTTTCCCTTTAAATGATATATGTTTTTCTTTTCTGAATCATTTATCAACTGACAATATGGATATACGATTTTATTCATACGAACACATTTGTATTTTGGTTTCAATAACAGACTGGCAGTTATATATTTACCCACAAAACAGCAGGATTATTTGTTCAAAGCTGTTTGAAAGCCATTCATATATATATATAACATCAAAGCATCCTGCCCCCAAACACACAAATTAGTCCCTTATTTATGTGAACTTCTTCATTGATTATAATTAATATTATTTTTGTGGTGTTGGTAGATGGATGAATTTTAACACCCAATATGTAAATGCAGACATTAGATAAAGTAAACATAATAGGGAAGAGTTGTGTCTAAACAATATAAAATTTTGTCATTTTATGTATGGGATATTCTGTTAATCTGTTTATTAAAATAATTTTCTCTTTAATTTGAACAAAACCTTTATCTGCCATAATTTGGTCCCCTGGTTCTAACAAATCTATAAGCTGGTGCCTAGCTTAGCCTCGTTTTGGATTCGTTGACCCAGGGTCACATGAATATATGAATAAATTCTGAGAATGGTCTATAACATGTTCTTCTTTGTTTGGGTAACTGTTAAGAAATGCTGTTAATTTTATTAATTTAAATTGTATACATTCATTTTAAAAGGACAATTTGTAAAGTACATAATTTTCACTTAGATACACCAAAATGTAAACTTTTTTCTAATCATGTATCAGTCTAACAAGTTATCTTAAAAGCCCATTGAATTCATTTGTCTTTCTCTGTCCCTAGGCACTCTCTCTCTCTCTCTCTCTCTCTCTCTGTGTGTGTGTGTGTGTGTGTGTGTGTGTGTGTGTGTGTGTGTGTGTGTGACATGGTCGTGTGTGTGACATAGGCGGGCAAAAAGGTTAATAATACCATTATACAAAAGGTAACAGAAAATGAAAGAACTCCCTCGAAAGTTACAGGCCTGTTATCTACAAAACGTTTGACAAAATTATTCAAGAACGCATGGTCGCTTGGCTCAACGATATTAATTAAAATATTTGTAGTTCACAGCAGCATGGTTACGAAAAGGGTTTATGTCGCACAACAGCGAGTGTTCGCTGTTGCAATCAATGCAATATAGTGTAAACATGGGTTTACGTCACTTATTTATCAGTCCTTTAAAGTTGTGTGCTCCACTTTTCTAGATCATGTAGGAACAGTGTTTATATCTGAACAACTTAAGTTTGACTGGATGTGGTGGTTTGCCGCCACATCCTATGAAGTTCACAGACCCGAAGCACATAAATATCTGTTCGATCCGCCAAAGTGTAGATAAGGTTATCATATCGGAACCTTGGCTAGCGAAGATGACAAAAGATTGGGTCCATAGCTGTAGGAAACCCAACCCTATCCGATGGTATATCACTTCTGTCTACTTATCTTAACAATCTACAAAAGCTGATAGATATTACATATACCTGCAGTAACAAGTGACGATTTAGTCTTAGTGTCACAAATCATACGTTGTTATCTTCAGTCCGCAATACAAGAATTAATTCAAATATGAAATGCCATCTTCAGTCGTCATGTTTGCCGGTTGCTGATTATGCAATACATCTGTACAACTGGGACACCGGATTAACTCAAAGCTTATATCACATGAGGCAATAGTCGAAGCACGCAAGAAAGATAAATATTATTTTCAAGATCTGTTTGGTATTGGCATTAAACCGAATGGTTTAAACCATTTTGTTGCTGCAAATTTGATCAAAAAGGGAAACATATCATTCAGTGTTTTATGGTAGTTAATTATGGTGTAATATTTCCGTAAGTGACCTCTCTGCATTGGCTAAATCTCTGAGGTATTTTGTCAAATATTTACAAGGCTTCCCATCACTTACGAGATCAGACATTGCTCTTAGAATGCTACAATGGACATCGGCGAAGTCTGAAACTTATAGGAGAACATTACTGTTTTTACACAGATTATGTTTGACGCATAATGATCAACATGCAACACGAGTGTTTAACGTTGCGCCATTTCTCTTCATTTTGAGCGGATGCAAGTAAAGCTACGGTTATTTTCAATCTATACGATAAATACTTTAAAGAAGTTTTATTTGTTTCAATATTTAACTGATTATCTGCAGCATTCCCAAATTCCGGATAAACAAAATTGGACAGAAATTGTTGGGTCCAAAATTGATGGTTTTTAAAATAGCCTCTGGAGAGTTCGAATGTCCAACGAATCAGATTTCGACAGATTATCTCTTCGATACACGAATCCTTGTGACCGGTCTCAGTATGGCAATCGGCTAAAATAAGAAAAGACAGTAATGTATTTACTGATATAGCTAGACTATGGGCTGCCGTTCCTCAAGCACGTTTGGATATTTGTATTCGATGTGGAATAGTTTATAGAGACCTGGTACGTCATATTTGTGTTTCATTTCCTTAATATGCCAATTTTCAGAAACTCTTTCTGTGGTATCCTGGTTGATACATTTCCACTAGCCTACTTGTTACGTCGTTTAAAGCAGAAGATGAGCTGCAGCTGCAATATCTCCCAGGTAAAAGGTTACCAGCAGGTGTAACTGACAAAGAAAACTCCAAGTCATGTGTCTGGGATGCAGCATACTTCGCCACGCACTGTGCAGCTGCAAAAACAGATGTTTTGTAACTTGCAACTACCGCAGTTCAAGCAAAACTTAATAATGAATATAATAAAAGCATCATGAGTCTGATATTCCATTTTATGGCATAGACGAACTGTGTTATGTTAGTCGTACTATGCGTATTCTTATGTTTTTGGTTTTTTTTTCAATGCACGAAATTATTGCAGTGATCCATTGTATTTTGCTTTGTTTACAGTCCAGCCTATCAAAGAAATGCCAGATAACCTATGACAAGAAGTTAACTGTCTATTCATCTATGAAGGTATTTAAGATTAATATATGATTTTTCATGATTTGGTCACAGTGGAAAGTTCAGTACTGGGAAACAATGTAGAGACTAAATAGGAAATATATTTGTGACCCGAACCCCGTCAGTGGTAGATGCATTAAAGTTTAAGTTGGTATAACAAGTGTATTATTAATAATAGAGACATGAAATTTTGATCTATTGTGTATATTGACTGTAAAAATAGAACAACGTAATTCAAAATTTTAAAATTTAATTTTAAATAAAAACTGAATGATTTTTGGCAACGTGATTTTATTTTTTTTCTCTAACAATGCATATATATAGCATCTGTTGGGAATGATACTCATTATTATCAGCATGTAAGTATTCCTACACCATATACAAGCTGCAATGGTGGATATTTGTGAAATTCTTTCAAAGTCAGAATGAGGCCTTTATACAAAACACATGAAGACATTTTTTTTAGCTGATATTTTGCCGTTAGGTAATTGGTACTATTTATTATGGATCCAAGCAGTTAATATATGTGCTTATGATGGGGTGATTATATGAATAGCACATATCTGCTTGTATGACTTCAGTAATTGTTTATAAACATAGTTATATGGTACTTAATGAGAGAATGGAGACTCTCTAGTAGAGCTTACTCACGTCGTCAACTAAGCAATTGTAAACTGTCAGAGAATGAAAAATGTCAAAAAATATAGGTCAAAGGAAAAAATAGACTTTCCCCAAGTCTGTCTACCTTGGATGTAAGAAAACAGCAAAAAGATGTTTGTCTAACACAAAATGAATTCCTTTTCATAGTTCATTTTGCTTAAGACATTGATTGACAAAGTGCAGCATTTTAGCGTAAGCTGATATCCCATTCTAATGAACTATTTTACTTTAGGCATTATTAATTACTAATAATAACTGTTAATTGACACTCTCAAAATTCCCAGACACGGTCAAACAAATTATTTGAATTAACTTTGTACAACTGATCTTAACATGGTTACATATCCCACCTGTGAGCAACTATCCATATAGTTTAGAGTGTTTGGGATCAGAATTTCACATTCACTGCATCATACACGATTTCATTTTACCTATAGTTGATCTGTTATTCACATATCTGGCTCTATACACTTAAACTATCTAAAAAAATGGAATTTCCATCATGAATTTTCTTAAGTATGTTAATATATTTTAATACATTGACAGACCACGGTATTGTAGCATCAGCTGATATCACATTCCAGCGAACATTCATCTAGCAGCAGAGAGGCTGAACAGACCATTTTTGTTCGAGACCTTATTTATGAAAAATAAACCTTCCTACGAAAAGGAAATATTAAGTTCAATAACGTTAAACCACAACCTCTAACTAGTTAGCTCATTTTGTTACATTATTACGTCTCGCGTTTTTATTTTTAGGAATGTTTCGTTTACGTGTTGGTCACTCAACGCTGGTCGTTCACCCCCTCTGCTGCTGTAAATTAAACAGCCATTATAAATATTATCAATAAGGATTGGAGAACCACACTCAGCTAGATTAGCTCGAGAGCGACTAGAGGCAATTAAAAAATATTTACCTGTTCGTGATTTAGTCAAACAACAACTACAAGCTCGTCAGGAGTCTCAGGTGGAATTTGCAGAAGGTGCAGAACAATTATTTAAACCGATTGTCGAACCGACAAAGAAAATTGTTACAGCAACTGAGGCAACACAAAGAGTTCTTGAAACATTACCTGTTGATATTGCTGGCCGTATTCAAGCAGTTCAACCACAACCACAACCACAACAACAACCACAACCACAACCACAACCTAAACCACCAAGAACCAGAATTAAGATAATAGATAAATTTACACCTGAAGGTATTGCTGCTATCAAGGACCCAAATCAATTACTTGATATTACCGCGTATGGATATGATGAAAGAAAAAATTATGTAAAACCAGAATATGTTAAATCTCTAAAACGTGCTGATTGGATCAAGGATGTATATCGCATCACTACTAATACTCCGGAAATCAGATCTGATGAAGATACTAGAAGTTTTAATAGATTTGATGAGATTGTGTATGAGCATATGAAAAAAGCTAAACAATTTGAATTATCATCACCACAACGACAATTTGAATTACCATCACCACAACAACAACGAGAACAACCATCACCGCAACAAGAACAACAATTTCGAGAAATGATGAAACGATTTTAATCACCACGACAACCAGTCAAAATAACAGAGGAAGAATATCAAGATCCTGACGCAACTGGAAGTGGTTTAGGAAGTGGCTTTATTACTTGTCCCAATAACGTCCTTGCTGATGTTGATCGACTAGAAATTCTCATTGGAGGAAAACGAGCTAGTAATAATTCCCCAGAAATAATTAATGAAGCAGCTGATATTTGTCAACGATTATTTACAAGTGGTGTTATGGATATTAATGTGTATCGGTCCCTTAATAATGAAATTAGTGACGATTATCATAGTGAATGAGTATGTAATTAGATGCAATT